>MU749346.1:55772-138235 GCA_026770625.1 Nicotiana glauca | reverse complement strand
TAAGCGACCAACTTTGGTCGCTAATTTTAAATTATATTTATTTATATTTTATAATTTTTAAAATAATAATATAATTATTAAAATTTTATAACTGGGTCCCAGATTAGCGACCAAAGTTGGTCTCTATCTGCTTCCCCTTTCGTAAGCGACCAACTTTGGTCATTATTTTTAAATTATATTTTATTATATTTTATAATTTTTTAAAATAATAATATAATTATTAAAATTTTATAACTGGGTCCCACTTTAGCGACCAAAGTTGGCCGCTAATTTCAATAATTCTTTGACCAAGCAAGTCTTACCAGTTTGGTCAATATTTTGACCACATTATCGACCAAAAAGTGACCAACCTTGGTCGCTAATGTATTTAGAATAATTATTTAATAATTTTCTCCAATTTAGCGACCAACTTTGGTCGCTTTTCTTGACAGATTAATTTTGATTGCAAATTATTGGTCGTTTTTTTCTATTTCTAGTAGTGGTACTACACGTTCTTTTCTGTTTTTATTTTAGAAAGATGTGAATATCACATCCTCTGCAAGTATTAGAAAATGAAAATGACATAGTAGGAAGTATTCTCGAAAAATGGACTCATCTATCAGTCTAATTTGAAGTCATTGCAAGCCGAAGAGAGAGGTTGAAAACATATTGTAACGACCCGACTGTTCATTTTGCATTTCGAACCTCGTTTCCTTAAATAATATTTTTCGCACTTGCTTTAGCTAAATTATAACTTGCGGGGACGGGTGGTTCGTAAATTAGAAGAGTTTTGAGCAAGAATTAAACCTAGTTGCTTCTTTAAGTTTCTTTAAAAAGGCCAAGTTTGGCTTCGGTTAATATTTTGGGGAACGGACCCGGAATCATGATTTGAAAATTTTTGACGGTCCGCGGGAAAATATGGGACCTGGGCATATGCCCGGAATTGAATTCCGAGGTCCCTAGCCCGAGTAATGAATTTTTATGTAAAATTGTTAAGTTTAAGTTTCAAAGATTTAAATAAACTAAGAAATCATTGTTTTCATAGGTATCGGGTTTGGATTTTGATTCCAAAACTTGATACAAGTCCAGAATATCAGTTAAGACCTACCCATAAAATTGTGTGTCAATCTGAGTAGTTTAAGGGCATTTTGACCCGTTGAAGGAGAATTAAGAACCTGAAGTTCAATTAATTGATTCATTTGGTTTGGGGGGTTGATTCCTTGATTTAGCGTTGTTTTGAGTGTTTCGAGGGTTCGAGTAGGTCCGCCTCGTGATTTCAAACTTGTCGGTATGTTCGGGCGGGGCTCAGGAGCCCCAAGCGTCAAATGGTCGAGGTTCGAGTGAAGTTGAAAACTTAGGAAAAACTCCATTTGCTGCTTCTGTCATAACCGCTTCTGTGGCTCTTGGACCGCAGAAGCGGTCGTTTATTCACAGAAACAGACCCCTGACCGCAGGAGCGGTCCATCCGTCTCAGGCCCGAAACCGCAGAAGCGGTGGGATTTCTGCTTAAGCGGGCTCGCAGAAGAGAGTTTGAGACCGCAGAAGCGGCCCAGGCCCCCTTGGCCTTTTTCCGCAAAGGCGGCCCACTTCCACAGAAGCGAAACCCGCAGAAGCGGGATTCCCTCCGCAGAAGCGAAAATCGCTGGGGACAGAAGCTCATTTCTCCCACATTTCTTTCCACACTTGGGCGATTTTGGGGGTTTCAAAGTTTCCACACATCATTGCAAGGTAAGTAATACCCACTCATTCTTAGTTTAAATACATGAATATTAGATAGATTTAACACTAATAATTAAGTAAAATCAAAGGGGTTAGGGCTAGACCTAGGGTTTTCGTGAAATTAAGATTTAACCACATGATTAGCTATGTAATGAACTAGAAATCACATATTAGTGATCCTTAGGTTATAGAGAATAATTTTCTTCGAAAAATCTCGGGATCCGGGCACGTGGGCCCGGGGTCAGAATTTAGGAAATTTATGGGAAAGGTTGGGAAATCACTTAAATAGTTAGAATTCAACCTTGTAAGCCCTTATTGACTAATCCCTATATTGTTTAACTAGTTCGTGCGCTTTCGGCTTCGCTTTGAGGTTTCGGGCTTGTTCTTGATAGTTGGAAGTGCGCTTCGGAGCGAGGTGAGTCTCCTTTCTAACCTCGTGAGGGGGAATTGTCCCTTTAGGACTAATAAATGATAAATTGCTATTAAATGCGGGGGCTACGTACGTACTAGGTGACGAGAGTCCGTGCGTAGCTACTATGATATTAAATGTTTGGGTAGTTTAGGACCCACATCATGCCTAATGTGAGATATCCATTATTTGAATTATCAAAGTGATCTTTTATGATATGTTAAGAGACTAGAGAAGAACGAAAAGTGATCATACGAATATGGTTGAACCTCGTAAGGATTTCCTTGTGTATAAATGATGCCTTTGTGTGCATTCTTGATGTTTTAATTGATATTTGTGGATCGGGCCGATCGCCTCGGTGAAATAGATGCATCTATGGTACGGGCCGCTCGACCCTCGTCAGTGCACAATTTATACTTTGTTGGAGCGGGCCGTCGACCTCGGCATTGTTGTGCATGATATATATACATACATGTATGCTCGGGCTTAGACCTTTCATGATTTATTGCTAATTATTGTAAAAGAGGAAAAATGATAAAGGAAAAATGTGATTAAGAGCATGATTATGACTTCCATGATAACTGTCGTATAAATGAACTATTTATGCTCTAAATTGTACATCATTATTGTAATATTATCTTGACCTAGTGGGTATCAAGTCGACCTGTTGTCTTTACCTATTCGAGATTATGCGGGATACTCACTGGGTACATATTGTTTATGTACTCATGCTACGCTTCTATACTTAAATGTACAAGTTCTGAGGCCGATTCATCTGGTTACCGATCGGGCACGCGCCAATGAGCTGTGGCGGAGACTTCTATGGTAAGATGCTTCCCTTCCTACGCTTCTCAGCAGTCGGATGGAGTCTTCTTTTGTATTTTGCTATCTTTCTTTATTTCAGACACTAGGATAGAGGTGTTTGTATATTCTACTAGATGCCCGTACTTGTGACACCAGGTCTTGGCACACACTTTAGTAGACTAGTTTTGGGTTGTAATATTATGTCCCTATATGGATTACTGTATCAGGTTTCTGAAAACCCCTTTTGGAATGCTTATTCCCCTTCTTAAAAATAGCGATGTTGTTAAACTTAGAAATGTCTTCCGCACTTGGCTTGCCCGGCAAGGTTGTTGGGCGCCATCATGACCTGTTATGGAAATGGGTCGTGACAACATGGTATCAGAGCACTAGATTCACGTAGGTCTCACAAGTTACGAGCAAACCTAATAGAGTCTTATAGATCGGTACGGAGACGTTTGTATTTATCTTCAAGAGGCTATAGGGTATTAGGAAAGACTACTCTTTATACGCTTCCTATCGTGCAATTGTTGATGTGCTAAATTTCTATTTCTATTCTCTCACCGATGGTGAGAACTCGTACTGCTGACGTTCAGGACCCGGGAAGAGCTGCTCCCCTGTTGCTAGAGGTCGAGGTCGAGGTCGGGGGAGGGCACCAGCCCGTGGTAGGGGACGAGGGTGCTCCAGAGCCATTCCAGTCATACCACCTGCAGACCTGGTGGGGGATCCCATTATTGAGGAGCAAGGTGAGGTACCTGCAGCTGAGCCTACCCCGATAGATTTCATGATAGCACCGGGATTTCATGAGGTCATGGGCCACATGCTTCGGTTCATGGACACTATGACTCAGGCTGGTTTATTTCCAGCGGATCCAGCTACTTCACAGGCAGGAGGGGGAGCATAGACCCCTACTGCCCAGGCCCCAGGTCATACAGCTGTAGTTTATCAGACCCCGGGTGCACTACCCGTAGATGGGGTTCAGCCAGTTACTGCAGTGGCACCCCAGCCCAGGCCAGCTGTGGACGGCGATCCGCATAAGCTATTGGACAGATGGACCAGGTTGTGCCCTCCAGTCTTCGGGGGTGAGCGGCATGAGGATGCCCAGGATTTCATTGACAGGTGCAGGGATAGACTGCATAACATGCGGATGCTTGAGTCACTGGAGTTGACTTCACCACTTTCTAGTTGGAGGGCAGGGCCCGTAGATGGTGGCAGTCCTATGCTCTTAGCAGGCCAGCAGGTTCTCCTCCCCTCACTTGGGGTTAGTTCACCCAGTTATTTCTTGATCGGTACATTCCACCCTCTGAGAGAAGGGTCTTCAGTTTGAGCATTTATAGAAGGGTCAGATGTTAGTGACTGATTATGAGGCGAGATTCTCTGAGTTGTCTCATAATGCACTTATGATACTTCCCACAGAGGCAGAGAGGGTACGGCGATTTGTTGCGGGATTACATCCTACTATTCGGAACAGTATGGCTCGAGAGGTGGAGATGGGCATAGGTTATCAGCTTACACTTGAGATTGCTCATAGGATTGAGGGTTACCGTTGGAGGGGTTTTGAGCAGATGCAGCAGGAGAAGAGGGCCAGATTCTTCGAAGAGTTTAGAGGCACCCCAGTTAGGGGTAGAGGTCACTCCGGGAGGGGTCAGCCCAGTAGGCCCCCAGTCTCAGCACTACCACCTGTTCGGGGTGCTCCAGCACGCTCTTATTTTAGTGCCATACCAGAGAGTTCTTATCGCCCACCAGCCGTTCAGGGTTCTTCTAGTGGGTATTCAGGTCCTCCAGATTCTTCTGGTTCTTATCTCAGTGCTATGCCGGAGAGTTAATATCGCCCGCTGGCCATTCAGGCTTCTTCTTGTGGATCTTTTAGTTTTCAGAGTTAGCCATCTGGGCAGCAGGTCGCCGCACCATGTTATTTTAAGTGCGGAGACCCAGGTCATATGAGGAGGTAATTCCCCAGCCTTCGGGGCAAGGCTATATAGTAGGGACAGCAGCCCATTGTTCCAGCACCAGCGGCCCAGCCACCTAGAGGTGGAGGACAGACCTATAGAGGTCATCCTAGAGGTGCAGGCCAGACAGGGAGAGGTCAGCCAGATGATTCTCAGTCGGGCGGAGGCTAGGCAGCCGGCGCTCCAGCCAGATTCTATGCTCTCCCGTCCAGGCCAGAAGCATTGGCCTCAGATGCCGTTATCATAGGTATTATTTCAGTCAGTGGTAGGGGCGCTTCAGCATTATTTGATCCAGGATCTACTTATTCCTATGTGTCCTCTCTGTTTGCTCATTTTCTGGTTACTTCTCCTGAGTTCTTGGGTGTTCCTATTCATGTGTCCACTCCTGTGGGTGATTGTGTGGTTGTGGATCGGGTCTACCGGTCCTGCGTGATTACTTTTTGTGGTTATGAGACTAGAGCAGACCTTTTGTTGCTTGATATTCTTGATTTTGAGGTCATTTTAGGCATGGATTGGTTATCCCCATATCACGCCATCCTTGATTGTCATGCCAAGACTATTTCGCTAGCTATACCAGGATTGCCAAGATTAGAGTGGAAGGGTTCCACAGCTGATACGCCTAGCAGAGTTATTTCTTTCCATAAGGATCAGCGCATGGTAGAGAAGGGGTGTTTGGCTTATCTAGCCTATGTGCGAGACACTGCCGCAGAGTCTCCGACGATTGATTCAGTGCCAGTAGTCCGAGAGTTCGTCGATGTTTTTCCTTCTGATCTTCCTGGCATGCCTCCGGATCGTGATATTGATTTCTGTATTAATTTAGCTCCAGGCACTCAGCCTATATCTATCCCGCCGTACCGTATGGCTCTTAGGGAGCTGAAGGAGCAGTTGGAGGAGTTGCTAGCTAAGGAGTTTGTTAGGCCCAGTGTATCGCCTTGGGTTCACCAGTGTTGTTTGTAAAAAAGAAGGATGGGACTATGCAGATGTGCATTGATTACCGCCAGTTGAACAAAGTCACCATCAAGAACAAGTATCCATTACCCCGTATTGATGATTTGTTTGACTAGCTGCAGGGTGCTAGGGTGTTCTCTAAGATTGACCTGAGGTCAGGGTATCATCAGCTGAAGATTCGGGATTCAGATGTTTTGAAGACCGCATTCAGGATGAGATATGGCCACTATGAGTTCCCGGTGATGTCATTTGGCTTGACTAATGCTCCAGCGGCATTTATGGATTTGATGAACAGGGTGTTCAGACCTTATATTGACTCATTTGTTATCGTCTTCATTGACGACATCTTGATATACTCGTGTAGCCTGGGGGAGCACGAGCAGCATTTGAGAGTGGTGATTCAGACCTTGCGAGAGCAGAAGCTTTATGCTAAGTTCTCCAAGTGTGAGTTTTGGCTAGAGTCAGTAGCATTCTTGGGCCATATAGTATCAGGAGAGGATATTAAGGTGGATCCCAAGAAGATTGAGGCAGTTCAGAGTGGGACACGTCCTACTTCAGTGACCGAGATCAGGAGCTTCTTAGGGTTAGCTGGCTATTACCGGCGATTTGTGCAGGGCTTTTCATCTATTGCATCGCCTCTGACCAGATTGACCCAAAAGGGAGCCCCGTTCTGTTGGTCCGATGATTGTGAGGAGAGCTTCCAGAAGCTCAAGGCGGCTTTGACCACGGCACCAGTTCTTGTATTGCCTTCCGGTTCAGGGATGTATACAGTGTATTGCGATGTTTCTTATGTTGGCTTGGAATATGTATTGATGAAGGAGGGGCGAGTTATTGCATATGTTTCACGTCAGCTAAAGGTTTATGAGAAAAATTACCTTGTGCATGATCTAGAGTTGGCGGCGATTGTTCATGCTCTTAAGATATGGAGGAATTATTTATATGGAGTGTCATGTGAGGTTTATACAGACCATCGCAGCTTGCAGCATTTGTTCAAGCACAGGGATCTTAATTTGAGGTAGCGCATGTGGCTTGAGCTACTAAAGGATTATGACATTACCATTCTTTATCATCCAGGCAAGGCAAATGTGGTTGTGGATGCCTTGAGTAGGAAGGCGGAGAGTATGGGTAGCTTGGCATTTATTCCTGCTGAGATGAGACCATTAGCTTTGGACGTTCAGTCTTTGGCTAGCAGACTTGTGAGATTGGATATTTCGGAGCCCAGCCAGGTCCTAGCATGTGTGGTTGCTCAGTCTTCGTTGTTGGGGGAGATTAAGGCCCGACAGCTCGATGATCAACGTTTGGCAGTTCTTAGAGAGACGGTACTTCAGGGAGGTGCTAGGGATATTTCTATTGGCGAGGATGGTGTGTTATGGCTTCATGGCCGTGTATGTGTTCCTAATGTTGATGGCTTGAGAGAGAGAGTTCTAGAGGAGGCCCACAGTTCGAGGTACTCCATTCATCCAGGTGTCACAAAAGATGTATCGTAACTTGAGGCAGCATTACTGGTGGCGTAGGATGAAGAAGGACATTGCTGAGTATGCGGCTAAATGTTTGAATTGCGAGCAGGTCAAGCATGAGCACCAGAGTCCAGGTGGCCTACTTCAGTGGATGCCCATTCTGGAATGGAAGTGGGAGCGCATCACTATAGATTTCGTGGTTGGGTTGCCGCGGACTCAGCGAAAGGTTGATTCAGTGTGGGTTATTGTGGATAGGTTGACCAAATCGGCCCACTTCATTCCAGTGGCGACTACTTACTCAGCGGAGAGATATGCTCAGATTTACATTTGGGAGATAGTTAGGTTGCACGGTGTGTCGGTTTCCATCATATCAAACAGAGGCCCTCAGTTCACTTCCCATTTCTGGAGGGCTATTTAGAGTGAGTTGGGGACCCGTGTAGAGCTTAGCATGATATTCCATCCTCAGACTGACGGGCAGTCGGAGCGGACAGTTCAGATTTTAGAGGATATGCTTAGAGCATGTGTGATTGACCTTGGAGGGCAGTGGGATCAGTTCTTACCCTTAGCGGAGTTTGCATATAATAACAGCTATCAGTCCAGCATAGAGATGGCCCCGTACGAGGCATTATATGGTCGGCGTTATCGTTCTCCTATCGGGTGGTTTGAGCCTGGTGAAGCTAAGTTGCTTGGTACAGATTTGGTTCAGGATGCATTGGATAAGGTGAAGTTGATTCAGGAGAGGCTCCGCACAGCTCAGTCCAGGCAGAAGAGTTACGCGGATCAGAAGGCGCACGATGTATCATTTATGGTTGGCGAGAAGGTTCTCTTGAAGGTTTTGCCCATGAAGGGCATTATGAGGTTTGGAAAGAAGGGCAAGTTGAGCCCAAGATTTATTGGCCCCTTTGAGGTGTTGAGGCGAGTTGGAGAGGTTGTCTATGAGCTTGCTTTACCTCCCAGTTTATCAGGGGTTCATCCAGTCTTCCATGTATCGATGCTCTGGAAGTATCATGCCGACTATTCACATGTGTTGGATTTTAGCACCATTCGGTTAGATGAGAGTTTGGTCTACGAGGAGGAGCCAATTGCCATTGTTGATAGACAAGACCGCCAGTTGAGGTCCAAGAGGATTTCTGTGGTAAGAGTCCAGTGGAGGGGCCAACCGGTCAAGGAGGCGACCTGAGAGTCCGAGGAGGACATGCGGAGCCAATATCCCCACCTATTCAGCAGTCCAGGTACTTTTCTATGTCCGTTCGAGGACGAACATTTGTTTAAGAGGTGGAAAATGTAACGACCCGACTGGTCGTTTTGCATTTCGAACCTTGTTTCCTTAAATAATACTTTCCGCACTTGCTTTAGCTAAATTATGACTTGTGGGGACGGTTGGTTCGGAAGTTAGAAGAGTTTTGAGCAATAATTAAGCCTAGTTGCTTCTTTAAGTTTTTTTAAAAAGGCCAAGTTTGACTTCGGTCAACATTTTGGGGAAATGGACCTGGAATCGTGATTTGACAATTTTTGAGGGTCCGTGGGAAAATATAGGACCTAGGCGTATGCCCGGAATCGAATTCCGAGGTCCCTAGCCCGAGTAATTAATTTTTATGTAAAATTGTTAAGTTTAAGTTTCAAAGATTTAAATAAACTAAGAAATCATTGTTTTCGTAGGTATCGGGTTCGGATTTTGATTCCGAAACTTGGTACAAGTCCAAAATATCAGTTAAGACCTACCCATAAAATTGGGTGTCAATTCGAGTAGTTTAAGGGCGTTTTGACCCGTTGAAGGTAAATTAAGAACTTGAAGTTCAATGAATTGATTCATTTGGTTTTGGGGGTTGATTCCTCGATTTAGCGTTGTTTTGAGTGTTTCGAGGGTTCGAGTAGGTCCGCCTCATGATTTCAGACTTGTCGGTATGTTCGGGCGGGGCTCGGGAGCCCCAAGCGTCAAATGGTCGAGGTTCGAGTGGAGTTGAAAACTTAGGAAAAACTCCATCTGCTACTTCTATCATAACCGCTTCTGCGACTCTTGGACCGCAAAAGCGAGACCGCAGAAGCGGTCGTTTATTCGCAGAAGCAGAAGGGGCCAAGCCCAGGGGAAACCGCAGAAGCGGACCCCTGACCGCAGAAGCGGTCCATCCGTCTCAGGCCCGGAACCACAGAAGCGGTGGGATTTCCGCTTAAGCGGGCTCGCAGAAGCGAGTTTGAGACCGCAAAAGCGAGTTTGAGACCGCAGAAGCGAGTTTGAGACCGCAGAAGCGGCCCAGGCCCCCTTGGCCTTTTTTCGCAAAGGCGGCCCACTTCCGCAGAAGCAGAACCCACAAAAGCGAAAATCGTTGGGGACAGAAGCTCATTTAATACGAGCTCAAGCTCATTTCTCCCACATTTCTTTCCGCACTTGGGTGATTTTGGGGGTTTCAAAGAGGGAGTTTCCAAAACACAACATTGCAAGGTAAGTAATCCCCACTCATTCTTAGTTTAAATACATGAATATTAGATAGATTTAACACTAATAATTAAGTAAAATCAAAGGGGTTAGGGCTAGACCTAGGGTTTTCGTGAAATTTAGATTTAACCACATGATTAGCTATGTAATGAACTAGAAATCACATATTAGTGATCCTTAGATTATAGAGAATAATTTTCTTCGAAAAATCTCGGGATCCGAGCATGTGGGCCCGGGGTCTGAATTTAGGAAATTTATGGGAAAGATTGGGAAATCACTTAAATAGTTAGAATTCAACCTTCAAAGCCCTTATTGACTAATCCCTATATTGTTTAACTAGTTCGTGGGCTTTCGGCTTCGCTTTGAGGTTTCGGGCTTGTTCTTGATAGTTGGAAGTGCGCTTCGGAGAGAGGTGAGTCTTCTTTCTAACCTCGTGAGGGGGAATTGTCCTTTTAGGACTAATAAATGATAAATTGCTATTAAATGCGGGGGGGGCTACATACGTACTTGGTAACGAGAGTCCGTTCGTAGCTACTATGATATTAAATATTTGGGTAGTTCAGGACCCACATCATGCCTAATGTGAGATATCCATTATTTGAAATATCAAACTGATCTTTTATGATATGTTAAGAGACTAGAGAAGAACGAAGAGTGATCATACGAATATGGTTGAACCTCGTAAGGATTTTCTTGTGTATAAATGATGCCTTTGTGTGCATTCTTGATGTTTTAATTGATATTTGTGGATCGGGCCGATCGCCTCGGTGAAATAGATGCATCTATGGTACGGGCCGCTCGACCCTCGGCAGTGCACAATTTATATTCTGTTGGAGCGGGCCGTCGACCTCGGCATTGTTGCGCATGATATATATATATATATATATATATATATATATATATATATATATATATATGTGTATGCTCGGGCTTAGACCTTTCATGATTTATTGATAATTATTGTAAAAGAGGAAAAATGATTATGACTTCCATGATAACTGTAGTATAAATGAACTATTTATGCTCTAAATTGTACATCATTATTGTAATATTATCTTGACCTAGTGGGTATCAAGTCGGCCTCTTGTCTCTACCTCTTCGAGATTAGGCGGGATACTCACTGGGTACATATTGTTTATGTACTCATGCTACGCTTCTGTACTTAAATGTACAGGTTCTGAGGCCGATTAGTCTAGTTACCGATCGGGCACGCGCGAGTGAGCCGCGGCAGAGACTTCTACGGTGAGCTTCTTCCCTTCCTACGCCGCTCAGTAGCCGGATGGAGTCTTCTTTTATATTTTGCTGTCTTTCTTTATTTCGAACAGTAGGATAGAGGTGTTTGTATATTCTACTAGATGCTCGTACTTGTGATACCAGGTCTTGGCACACACTTTAGTAGACTAATTTTGGGTTGTAATATTATGTCCCTATATGGATTACTGTATCGGGTTTCTGAAAACCCCTTTTGGAATGCTTATTCCCCTTCTTAAAAATAGCGATGTTGTTAAACTTAGAAATGTCTTCCGCACTTGGCTTGCCCGGCAAGGTTGTTGGGCGCCATTATGACCTGTTATGGAAATGGGTCATGACACATATGGTTGCTAATATGGCTGCTTATCGGGCTGATTGGGCGGTTATTTACTCTTAACGGTTTGGCTTATCGGTTATCGAGTTTTAAATATATTAATCCACTAGCCACCCGATAAGATATAGGGTTGATTGGTATCGGTTTAGGTCTTATCGGACGGTTTATCGGCCTAATTCAATCTATATTGCGTGCATTAATTGTTTGCTGATAAAGGATCAAGGCTTTGGCAATGAAGTAGAGACTGATAAATACTAATGTCTTTGAGGTAATAAGGAGAATTGAAGACCAATTTATTCCCATCAACAGAAAGCATTTTTACTGAAAGATGAAGCAGAACAGTCAACATGATAGAGCAGTCTCTATAGTTGACATTATGCTTCTATCACGAAAGTTGAACTACACATGCAAAGGTGAAAATGCCATAAGCTCCCTAGTGAGCCCACCTTCTGCATTTCTTCTACGATGAAAATTGAAAAGCCATAATAAAAAAAGAGAAACAGTAAACACTCAAGAGCGTACAACGGTAACATTTTACAAATTCCCAGTATCCAATCACGTTAAAAAGATTTGTGTTAAAAATCAAATAAAGTGATATAGATTGCTGGAAGTGGAAGAAGGATTTTTGATTATTTAATATATATGGATAAATATAAATTATATATATTCTTAATGGATTATCCATTAAGAAAATTGAATAATACGCCCCCAAACCGATAAGTCGTTAATAAAAAAAAATTAATATGTTCCCCGTCTGTTAAACCGTTAACCCGATACCACCAAGTCAGTAAGCTTCGGTTTCAGTTCGATTTTCGGTTTCGGTTTGGTTTTGAACACCCCTAATTGCCAACAAGAAAAGAAAAACAAAAGAAACCGACTTCACAAATAAATTATGTGGTGCATTTGAATATTTTTATGTTTAACTATATATATGTCACAACCCGGATTTTACACCCTCGAGAATCATGATGGTACCTACTAATATGAGCTA
The DNA here is from genome assembly GCA_026770625.1 of Nicotiana glauca. Classification (NCBI taxonomy): domain Eukaryota; kingdom Viridiplantae; phylum Streptophyta; class Magnoliopsida; order Solanales; family Solanaceae; genus Nicotiana; species Nicotiana glauca. The sequence goes on along the minus strand of MU749346.1, from coordinate 125,963 downwards.
GGCAAGCCAATAATTGAACTAATTACCTTTTTACCCGTTTTATACTCTTTAACATTTATAAAACAATAACGTGTAAACAGCGGAAAATTTAGATAAGCGGAAGAAAGCAATAAAATATCTGAACATGTAACTATTACAACTGATTAAGCCTTAACCAACCAGAACTGGTGCCACAGTGTTACGGACGATCTAAGAGTGCTAAATACAAAGTCTGAAAATAAAAGATACATTATTTCTGAATAAAATAGATGAAACAGGAAATAAGGATAGAGGAAGATGTCAGGGCCTGCGGACACCTGCAGGTCTACCTTGGATCTCTGCATGGACTGAAGGTAGTCATTCAATCTACGGTCCGACGTCTATAGTACTGGGATCTGCACAAAAGAGTGAAGAGTGTAGTATCAGCACAACCGACCTCGTGTGCTGGTAAGTGCCTAGCCTAACCTCGGCGAGGTAGTGACTAGGCTAGGACCAGACTACCAAATAAACTTGTGCAGTTCAATTATATACAGCGGAAAAGAATTACAGAAATAAATAGTCAGGCATGGGAGGGGTAGCATATTGTGGGGGAGATATCTATTTAGAATAGAAAGACACAGGTAATTGGAAGAAACAACATACCTCGGATATCAACAGAGAACAAGAAAACAATAAGTGCACGGTATCACCCTTCGTGCTTTTACGCTCGTACTCACCAAAACAATCAAGTAATGAAAATGTGCACGGCATCATTTACTCTCGTCATCACCATATAATCAATATAATCAGCATGGAATGGTACATCGCGCGGCACGACATCACCTTTCGTGCATTACACTCTTTCCTCACAAATCATACACGGCATCACTCTTCGTGTTTTATACTCTTTCCTCACCAAAAAATGCACGGCATCACCCTTCATGCTTTAACTCTCTTCCTCACCCAAACAACAATCACAAACAATAGGGCAAGGAAATAAATGAAATTACAACAAGAATCCCGACAAGGGAACAATATTTCAACAACGAGTCCCGGCAAGGGACAACATCAAAACAACAATAATATTCTAGCAAGGTACTCAATATAAGGATTGTTTTCTCTTTCTCACCTTTGATTCAAAATTTACTCCACAACTCGAGCCAATGCTCCAAAAGGTTTTAATTACCGCTCATACTTTCACAATTCGTTATACAACTTGAGCTAACACTTCTCAATGATAAAAAATCACAATTGCTTCCACGAACTTTGCCCCAACAATTAAAATCATCACCAAGGTATGAATAATACGACGAAGTCATAAAAATCACATTAAGAGACTCACGGTCATGCTAGACACCAATGTGTAGATACTTGTCACCATGCCTATACGTCGTACTCAACAATGACCACATAGCAAATAAGACTCGACTCCTAATCCCTCAAGCAAAGGTTTGACCAAACACTTACCTCGATAACACGAACACAATTCACATTTCAATTATCGCTTTACCCCTTGATTCCACCACCAATCCGCTCGTATCTAGCCACAAGTTACTTAATTACATCAATAAGCGCTAAATGGATCAATTCTAATGCATGAAAATGAGTTATCTAAAGTTTTACCCAAAAAGTCAAATATAGACATGGCTACGAACATATTCACTGCACCACTTTGTCCAACTGCGTTACAACCCGCTATACACGGGCCTAATTTATAAAGTGTACGCAGACCTTATCCCTACCCCGAAAAGGGCAGAGAAGCTGTTTCCAGGAGACTCTCGGCTCAACAGGAAAGCCAATAATATTAGAAAAGAAATAAGAGAAAAGATATGTAACAATAAAAGATACCAGAAAGAAAATAACTACACAAATAAGTGAAAGGACAATAACACAAAACTATGCAAAACACCAATGTGAATTCAATAAAGACCGCTAACAAACGTAACGAAACTCTTAACAGACTACCCGGTACAAAGAGGGAAGAACTCTTGATTGCCCCCTAGTCTACCACCCTAATGCTCGACCTCCACATGTTCCTATTAAAAGCCATGTCCTCGGAAATATGAAGTCGCGCCATGTCCTGCTTGATCGCCTCGCCCCGGTACTTCCTAGGCCGCCCTTTGCCTCTTCTCGTACCTGCCAAAGTCAACCGCTCCCACCTCCTAACCGGTGCATCTAGGCTTCTCCTCCACACGTGTCCGAACCATCTAAGTCGTGCTTCCTGCATCTTGTCGTCCACGGGAGGCCACACCCACCCTCTCCAGAATATCTTCATTCCGAATCTTATCCAGCCTAGTGTGCCCACACATCCATCTCAACATCCTCATTTCTATTACTTTCATCTTCTGAATATGTGAATTCTTCACTGGCCAACACTCAGTTCCATACAACATGGCCGGTCTAACCACCGATTTATAGAACTTACCTTTGAGTTTCGGTGGCACATTCTTGTCACACAGGACTCCAGACGCTAACCTCCATTTCATCCGCCCCACTTAATCCAATGAGTGATTACAGTAAGATAATCGCAGTCATTACCACTCCTGCCAAAAACTCTTCTAATATAGTGCACAAAGTGAGGTTAAGAAGGAAAACTATAGGGTAAGCACATAACATTAACAATTTTTGCCAATTCTCACGACCTTTATTTGGATCATAATATAAAATGTCATCGGTAACAGTGTTAATTCCAGGTTGAACTAGATTTGACCCGATACTAGGGTTAACCTCAGTACCTACACTAGTCCCCTCTTGCTGCGCTTTCATTTTAAGATATCTAGCTTTATCTCTAGGGTGTATCTTTATGTGTCTAGTCCCCAGACCCCACTAATGGGATTTTACTGGGTATGTTGTTGTTGTAACCACTCATTGAATTGATGAGGAATGGAATATGCAAAAGCGTATTATTGCTTATAGAATAATTAATTCACGTCACACAGGTAAGTTTATTGCCAACACAGTTGCAGATATTTGTAGATATTTTTGCATTAGAGATAAAATAATGTCAGTTTCAATGGATAATGCTTCTAGTAACAATAATGCTATAGGCTTGCTTACAATTACACAAAATCCTGCATTTAGTAATTGTTTCCATGTTAGATGTATTTGTCATATTTACCATTTAATCGTTGGTCATGGTATGAAAATTTTAAATGTGGAAATTGAAAAGGTTAAAATGGCTCTTAATTGGCTTTTTTATTCAAATCGTAGAGGTAGACTTAGGGAATATTTAAAAAAATGTGATGAATTTGTCCTTAGAGAAAAAAAGGTTCCTAAAGCTTGTCCGACTAGGTGGAATTACATGTACGAAAGCTCAGTTGTTGCATATGAATATAGAAACCAAATAAACGCAACGTTTAATGCTCGTGTTGGTGGTGATGATGATGAGCACCTTACAAATCAAGATTGGGCTAATGTTAAAATTCTTGTAGATTTTTTACAACAATTTCGTGAAGCTACAAATGAATAATCTGGGCAATATTAACCTACAATTTCTAACTGTTTTGTTTATATTGCAACACTTGCAAATTTGTTTACTGAATTTTCAGAGGGTGGAGCAATTTATCAACTTGCTATTAACTCTATGAAAGATAAGTTTAAAAAATATTTTTTCCTTATTCCCCCTATTTATGGTATGACTACTATGTTAAATCCTACCATGAAATTAGGATGTCCTCACTTTTGGTATACAAATATTTATAACGCTTTAGATCTTTCATATGAGGAATTTGCTACACTTGCAAATGCAAAAGCCTCAATTAAAATTAATGCTTAAACAATTTATAATGCGTATCAACTAGCCTTAGATCATGCTAAACCAAATGTTCCAACTCCTATTGAGTGTAGTTCGCAATTATCTAAAAGAACTGCGGGCGTAAAAGCATTTAGTTCTTAGACGGAGTTCAGGGGTTCTCAAGGTGATAATATTGTTGATACTTCACAACTAAATGAGCTTCAAGTTTATTTGTTGTAGGGACTTGAACCAGAGAATCCGGACTTGCTGAATCACAACCGGAGATAGACGAAGCTTATGAAGAAATGTTAGCGGAACTTGCGGAGGATGCTGCTTCGCCCGGAAGCGGTGATGAACAAGCTTCTTTTCCGCCACCACCAACGGAAATTCCTCCGGACCTTGAAGGATTTATGAAATTTGTTAGAGATACTATGTAGACTAATATGTAACTTGTACTTTGGCACATCTTCTTTAGTTTTTTTTCTTTTAATGGTGGTATTAGCACCTTGTTGTGCTCATTCCATTGGGGGGGAGGAAGACTAAGAAAGATACTGCCATTTTTTGTTAATGTCGTAATAATAAAAATTATAAGATATTCCCTTGAATATTTATTTGCAATTTTTTTGTGTTAAATTTGAATTAGAAGATTTAAGTCACAATTATATAATATAATTTACAAGAAATACTATAAGGCAATATATATATATCTAACACATATAAGCTCTCTCTCTCTCTCTCTATATATATATATATATAGAGATATATATATATATATATATATATATATAGATATAGATATACTATATATAATATATATATATATAAAAGCTATATATATATAAGGCAATATATATACATACTATATATACTATATATACTATATATAATTTACAAGAAAATGCCTTAGATAAAAAAATTTCAAAAAAAAAAGCTCGGACCACTTAGGCCCGTTTAGGCCCTTGGGCCCGACCTATTTAGCCCGAGACCATGTGGACTTAGGCCCACAGCAGGCCGATTCCATCCTTTGGGACCGTTTGGCACGGGACCGCCAGAGCCCAGCCCGCCAAAGCCCAGACCCGTTAGGCCCGGCTCGTTTGGCCCATTTAGTCCCGGGCCCGGCCCACAATACAGCATTAAGCTCGGTACATATGATTTATATGCACCGGCTTGATGGAGAGTGTTAAGTAGCTAGTCATGTATAGTGCCCCACATCGAGAAGTAGATATCTAATATTATGTAATCACTGTATATAAATAGGGCGTTGTACACCACTTTTAATGATTAATAATATTTTCTCCCGTGCTTTCTCACACTAACATTTATGTACTGCCTAGATACAGCTTCCTTCAGTTAAATGTCCAAAAGCCAGTCAAATTGTCAAATCTTTAACCTCAGTTAAACCTCTAAAACAAAAATTTAGACTACATAATGAATACATGCCAGCAATCACAGAAGTAGGAAAAGTCTTATGGTATGCCTCATACAACTGACATTAGTTGTGTGAGGCCTCTTTTTATCTCACAAGTTTGTGGACCCATATCTTACACTTTTGGGTCCACAAAATTGTGATACAATAAAGAGGTCTCAGACAACTAGTGTCGGTAGTATGCGGCACCAAATAAGAAATTTCATAGAAGTCGATAGCAATCATAACATACATTTCTTAGTGAAAATTAGAAGAAAGAAGCTTGTCGTGCCACTGTAAAATCCCTAACTGTAAATACAAAATTAATGTTTCTCTTCATTCATTTTCGTAACTTTGGATGGTTGGCTCTCCCTTCTCAATGGTAGAACAGAGAAATATGTGCAAGCAAGTCCATCATAAGCATATAGCAAAGGCGAGAGATTCTAGAAATTACCACTTCCCTTCCATAATCTTTTGTTTTATGACCCCGGTTAATTTTACATACAAAAAAATGAGTCCTATTTTCTCTGAGCACACTCAAAAGATATGTCAACTATTGAATATTTGAGGTTGGGGCTTTTGTATTCCTTTGTTTCTTCTGTTATAACCAAAACCGATCACATACAACAAAATGTGTCCCACTTTCTCTGAATAAACTCAAAAGATATGTCAACTATTGAAGATTTGAGGTTGGGGCCTTTGTATCCCTTTGTTTCTTCAGTTATGACCAAAGCCAATCATTACTTTTCTTCCCTAATCTTTTTTCTTATGACCCTGGTTAATTTTACATACAAAAAGATGTGTCCCACTTTCTCTGAGCACACTCAAACGATATGTCAACTATAGAAGATCTGAGGTTGGGGCCTTTGAATCCCTTTGTTTCTTCTGTTATAACCAAAGTCAATCATTACTTCTCTGCAATCACATATTGCTTCTTGACTATCCTTCTGATTTTCCTCCTTTTCTTAGTTCTCTTCCACCTATGCTTAACATTCTAGTACATGCATCGCGTCTTTCCCCGGCACGCGATCCATACTGAAGCTGAGTCTTATCATCCACCAGACATGCTTCATTTGATACCCCCACAACTGTAATTACCTCAGTATTCTAATTGATTTGCCAGACAGAGAAAACACCACTAGATAATGTGAGGCCCACATGGTAAAAACCCGATGTTCGAATGAAAACCCGATTACCCATTCACCCACGAACCCAAATATATAATATATTTTGAAATCGGACCTCAAATCGTGGTCCAAATCCCTAATTTTTGAAGAACCTAGATTCTACCCAAAACACCCAATTTCCCCTATGAAAATCATAGATTTGGAGTTGAAATCATGTTAAAAGATGTTAATGATTGAAGGAAACGAGTTAAAATTGACTTACAATCAATTTGGAAGAAGTTTTGTTCTTGAAAAATCGCCCTAGGGAGTTTGTGTTTTGAAAGGATGTGAAAAATGGTTGATTTTCGGCTAAGTATAAAAGTTGCAGGTTGCAGTTATGGGAAACCCGAATCCCGACCTCTGCTAAGTTGGGAATTGCAAGGGAGGGTCTCACATTTGCGAGCTGGGAAATGCGAAGGTAGGGTTGCATTTGCAACCACTGGCTAGGAAGGGAGGCATCGCATTTGCGATGGAATCATCGCAATTGCGAGGATAGGCTGGCATGGGCCTCTTTCGCATTCGCGATAGGCCTCTCGCATTTGCGATCTTGCATTTGTGAACCAGGCTTCATTTGTAGGCCTGCAATGCACAGCTCAAAACCTGCAATTTTCCAAGTCTAAAATACACCCCATGGCCTATCCAAAACTCACCCGAGCCCTCGGGGCTCCAAACCAAACATGCACACCAGCCTAAAAATATCATACGGACTCGCTCGTGCATTCAAATCACAAAGATAACATCAACAACTATGAATTTAGCATCAAAATAATGAAATTTTATTAAAAACTTTAAACTTTCAAATTTTCTCAAAAACGATCCGATTCACGTCATTTCAAGTTCGTTTCTTACCAAACTTTACAGGCTCATCTTAAATCACATATAAGACATGTACCGGGTGCTGGAACCCAAATACAGGCCCGATACTATCAAGTTTTAATCTAAATTCATTTCCAAATCTCACAAATAATTTCAAAAAAGAATTTTCTTTAAAAATTCATTTCTCAGGCTTGGCACCTCGGAATTTGATTACGGGCATACGCCCATGTCCCATATTTTCCTACGGACCCTCCGGGACCGTCAGGTCATAAGTCCGGGTCCATTTACCCAAAATGTTGACCGAAGTCAACTTAATTCATTTTAAAGCCAAATTGTTATCATTTTTCACATATTTTCACATAATGGCTTTTCGGCTACGCGTTCAGACTGCACATGCAAATCGAGGTGATGTTGAAAGAGGTTGTTAAGGCCTCAAAACGTAGAATTTAATTTAAAAGCAAAAGATGACCTTTTGGGTCATCACATTCTCTACCTCTAAAACAATCGTTCGTCCTCGAACGGACAGAAGAAGGAAGTAACTGAGTTAGGGAAAAGATGGGGATAACGGCTCCGCATATTGGACTCGGACTCCCAGGTCGATGCCTCAGCAGGCTGACCCCTCCACTGAACACGAACAGAAGGAAAACTCTTCGTTCTCAACTGACAAACCTGCCGGTCTAGAATAGCTACCGGCTCCTCCTCATAAGACAAGTCCTTGTCCAACTGGACAGTGCTGAAATCTAACACGTGGGATGGATCGCCGTGATACTTTCGAAGCATGGACACATGAAACACTGGATGCACGGCTGATAAGCTCGGCGACAATGCAAGTCTATAAGCCACCCCTCTCACTCGATCAAGAATCTCAAACGGGCCAATGAACATAAGGCTAAGCTTTTCCTTCTTCCCAAATCTCATCACGCCCTTTATAGGCGACACTCGAAGCAATACCCGCTCACCGACCATGAATGCCAAATCACGAACCTTGCAATCGGCATAGCTCTTTTGCCTGGACTGATCTGTACGAAGCCTATCCTGAATAATCCTGATCTTGTCCAAGGCATCCTGCACTAGATCCGTACCCAACAATCGAGCCTCTCCAGGCTCAAACCATCCAACCAGAGCCATATGGATACTCAATTGGTAGCTGTTGTTGTAGGAAAACTCTGCTAAAGGCAAAAACTGATCCCACGAGCCTCCAAAGTCAATGACACAAGCTCGGAGCATATCCTCCAAAATCCAAATGGTCCACTTGGACTATCCGTCCGTCCGAGGATGAAACCCTGTGATCAACTTGACCCGTGTGCCCAACTCTCACTGAACTGCCCTCCAAAAATGGGAGGTAAACTGCGTACCTCGGTCCGAAATGATAGACACGTGCACACCATGAAGGCGAACAACTCCCGAATATAGATCTCAGCTAACCTCTCAGAAGAATAGGAGACTGCAACAGGAATAAAATATGCTGACTTGCTCAGCATATCAATAATAACCCACACTGCATCGAACTTCCTCTGAGTTCATGGGAGTCCAACTACGAAGTCCATAGTGATACGCTCCCACTTCCACTCAGGAATCTCAATCTTCTGAAACAAACCACCGGGCCTCTGATGCTCGTACTTAACCTGCTGACAATTCAAACACCGAGCCACACATGCAACGATACCCTTCTTCACTCTCCTCCACCAATAATACTGCCACAAATCCTAATACATCTTTGCGACGCCCAGATGAATAGAGTACAGGGAGCTATAGGCCTCCTCTAATATCAACTCTCTAAACCCATCTACATTAGGCACACAAACTCGACCCTGCAATCTCAAAACTCCATCCTCACCTAAGGTAACTTGCTTGGCACCTCCGCACTGCACCGTGTCTCTAAGGACACACAAATGAGGATCATCATACTGCTGATCTCGGATACGCTCCAATAATAAAGAATGAGCAACTATGCAAGCTAACACACGGTTGGGCTCAGAAACATCCAACCCCACGAACTGATTGGCCAAAGCTTGAACATCCAAAGCAAGCGGTCTCTCACTGACCAGAATATAAGCTAGACTGCCCATACTAGCTGACTTCCTACTCAAGGCATCGGCCACCACATTGGCCTTTCCCGGATGATATAAGATGGTGATATCGTAGTCTTTCAACAGCTCCAACCATCTTCTCTACCTCTAATTCAACTCCTTTTGCTTGAAAAAATACTGCAAACTCTTGTGGTCCGTGAACACCTCGCACGCCACGCCATACAAATAATGCCTCCAGATCTTCAATGTGTGGACAATGGCTGCTAACTCCAAATCATGAACCGGATAGTTTTTCTCATGAATCTTCAACTGTCGCAAAGCATAGGCAATGACCTTTCCATCCTGCATCAACACCGCACCAAGCCCAATACGAGATGCATCACAATAAACTGTATATGGCCCTGATCCTGTGGGCAAAACCAACACTAGTCTCGTAGTCAAAGCTATCTTGAGCTTCTGAAAGCTCGCCTCACACTCATCCGACCATCTGAACTGGGCACCCTTCTGGGGTAACCTGGTCATCGGGGCTACAAAGATGAAAACCCCTCTACGAACCGACGATAGTAGCCTGCCAAACCCAATAAACTCCGGATCTCTATAGCTGATGCTGGTCTAGGCCAGTTCTTGACTGGCTCAATCATCTTCGGATCAACCTGAATACCCTCTATTGACACAACATGACCCAGGAATGCAACCGAACTCAACCAAAACTCACACTTCAAAAACTTAGTATGCAACTGACTATCCCTCAAAGTCTAAAGAACCACTCTAAGTTGCTCGTGCTCCTCCCGGCTGCGGGAATATATCAAAATATCATCGATGAAGACTATCATGAACGAATCCAAGTAAGACCTAAACACTCGGTTCATCAAATACATAAAGTTGAGCATTTGTCAACCCGAATAACATTACCAAGAACTCATAATGCCCGTATCGAGTGTGGAAAGCTGTCTTAGTGACATCGGATGCCATAATCCTCAACGGATGGTAGCTAGATCTCAAGTCAATCTTCGAAAATACCTTGGCACATTGAAGCTGATCAAACAAATCATCAATCCTCGGCAATGGATACTTATTCTTGATTGTAACCTTGTTCAATTGCCGGTAATCTATACACATTCGCATCGATCCATCCTTCTTCTTTACAAACAACACCGAAGCACCCCAAGGTGACACACTGGGTCTAATGAAACCCTTTTCAAGAAAGTCATACAACTGCTCCTTCAACTCTTTCAACTCAAGCGGGTCCATACGATACTGCAGGATAGAAATGGGTTGGGTGTCCGGAGCCAAATCAATGCAAAAGTCGATATCCCTGTCGGGTGGCATAGCCGGCAGGTCTGAAAGGAATACCTCAGGAAACTCACAAACAACAAGCATAGAATCAATATAAGAGACCTCAGCACTAGAATCACGAACATAGGCTAAATAGGCCAAACACCCCTTCTCGACCATACGCCGAGCCTTTATATAAGAGATAACACTCAGTTGGAATGACCAGGAGTCCCTCTCCACTCTAAATGAGGTAAACCTGGCAAGGCTAAGGTCATAGTCTTGGCATGACAGTCCAAGATAGCGTGATAAGGTGATAATCAGTCCATCCCAATATGACATCAAAATCAACCATGTCCAGAAGAAGCAAATCTACACAAGTTTCAAGACCTCCAATCACAACTATACAAGAATGCTGGACTCGCGCTTCCATAATAGAATCACACACCGGTGTAGACATATAAACAGGAGAAGTCAAAGAATCACTAGGCATGACCAGATACGGTGCAAAACAAGATGACACATCGGAGTATGTAGACCCTGGATCAAATAAAACTGAAGCATCTCTGCTATAAACCAGAACAGTACCTCTAATAACTACATCGGAAGCCTCAGCCTCAGCCTCAGCCTCAGGCCTTGCTGGAAAAGCATAACATCGGGTCTGGGGCCCACCACCCTAAACCACATCTCTGGGATGACCGACTGCTAGCTGGCCTCTACCTCTAGTAGCCTGAGCTCCACCTCTAATACCTCTACCTCCACCTCTAGCGCCTCTAGCACCTCTACCCCCACCTCTATCTGGATGGGCGAGCTGGGGGACACTCGGTGCCTAAACCATGGCATAGGAACCCTGATGCTGAAAACTACTCGTTGCTCGAGGGCAAAACCTAGCAATGTGAACCATATCACCACGAGTGTAACAAGCCCTCAGCTGCTGAGACTGCTGACCCTGACGACCTGAATGACCATGTCACGAACCATTTTCCATAATAGGTCATGATGGCGCCCGACACCGTTGTCAGGCCAGCCAACACAGAAGTATAATTAAGTTCTCATTTTCCTTTTTCCAAAAACTAAGAATAACAGATTTTTCAAAGTTAAAGCTAAAGCCAACAGTGATAACACTGTATTAAGATAGTTATACAACCCAAAAATGAATATCTACTAACGTGTGTGCCATAACCTGGTGTCACAAGCTACGAGCAGCTAGTAGAGTATACACAAAAGAATAATATAATATCCTACTGTCTGAATCAGGATAGACAGAAACAAAAATACAAAGAAAGACGTCTTCGGCTGCGGATCGGCATGAATGGAAAGTAGCTCACCGTAGAAGTCCCAGTCGTGCTCACTGATACGCACCAGAATGATGCCCAGATCCACCTGTCTCAGATCTTGTACATTTAAGTACAGAAGCGTAGAATGAGTACATAAACAACAGTACCCAGTAAGTATCCCGTCTAATATCAAAGAAGTAGAGATGAGAGGTTGACTTGATACTTACTAAGGTCAAGATAATATGATAATAATGTGAGATATATCGCATAAGGATCTCCAATATTACAAGTTTAAAATATAAGTCATATTCATGTTCTTGACCATAATTCAATTACCATTTTTCCCTTTTTCATATTAAACAAGTGATCATGTCATGTCCAAACTTAAGCATATAAATCATGCGCAATCATGCCGAGGTTAATGGCCCGCTCCAACAGAAAATAAATTATGCACTGCCGAGGGTCGAGCGGCCCGAACCATAGATGCATCTATTCTCACCGAGGCAATCGGCCCGATCCATAATCATCAAGAAAAATAACAAGAATACATATAAGGCTCAATTATATACAAGGAAATTCCTACCAAGGCTCAACAAGATCATATGTTCACTTTTCATTTCCTCAAGTCTCTAGCAAATCGTAAATGATCATATTGGCAATTTAAAATAAGAAATATTCCCCAATTAGACATGATGTGGGTCCTAAACTACCCAAACAATTATCATTATAGTAGCTACGCACGGACTCTCATCACCTAGTACGTACGTAGCCCCTGCATTTAACAACAATTACTCATTTATAATCCTATGGGGACAATTCCCTCTGACAAGGTTAGAAAGGAGACTCACCTCGCTTCGAAACGCTCTTCCAATAACAAGAACAAGCCCAAACCCTCAATTCGAAACCGAACGAGCACAAACTAATTAAAATAAAGCAAGAACTAGTCAATAAAGGCTTATAAGGTTGAATTCTAACTATCCAAGTGATTTCCCAACCTTTCCCACAAGTTTACTAAATTCCGACCCCGAGCCCACGTGCCCGGATTCTGAGATTCTTCGAAGGAAGTTGTTCTCTATCACCTAAGGATCACAAAATATATGATTTCTAGTTCTTTTCATAACAAATTCCACGCTTAAATCTTAATTTTGCTAAAACCCTAGTTCTAGCTTAAACCCTTGATTTTTCACCACATTTTAGTGTTTAATATACCTAATGTTCATGTAATTTAACTCATAATGGTAGAAGATTGCTTACCTTGCAATAATATGTGGAAACCCTCTCTTTGGAACCACCAAAATCGCCCAAGTATGGAAAGAGATATGATAAAAATGGCTTTGGGTTCGAATAAAATGAACCCTTCTGCCCAACTATTTCCGCTTCTGCGGAAGGATTCCTGCTTCTGCGAGGTCCGCTTCTGCGGAAAAGGGCAGCTTTTGCGGAAATGGACAAGGAAGCCTGGACCGCTTCTGAGGTCAGGATCTCGCTTCTGCGAGTCCACTTCTGCAGAAGCCTAACCGCTTCTGCAGTTTTGGGCCTGGGAAGGTGGACTGCTTTTGTGGTCTAGGGTCCGCTTAAGCGGGACCGCTTCTGCGATCGCTGGGCCACTTTTGCGGTTTCCCCTAGGCCTGGCCCCTTCCACTTTTGCGATTAACAGGCCGCATCTGTGGTACCGCTTCTGTGATCCAAGAACCGCAAATGCGGTTATGACAGAAGCAGCAAAGTTTAGCTTTTTTCAAGTTTCAACTTCACTCGAGCCTCGCTCGTTAGACGCTCGGGGCTCCTGTGCCCCGTCCGAACATATCGGCAAGTTTGAAATCACAAGGCGGACCTACTCGAGCCCTCGAAACACTCAAAACAATGCTAAATCGAGGAATCGGACCCCAAAACCAATTGAACCAAATCATTGAACTTCAAGTTCTTAATTTACTTCCAACGGATTAAAACGCCCTTAAACTACTCGGATTGACACCAAATTTCATGGGTAGGTTTTAACTGGTATTTCAAACTTGTACCAAGTTTCAGAATCAAAATCCAAGCTAGGTACCTAGGAAAACAGTGATTTCTTAGTTTATTTAAATCTTTAAAAATTCAATTTAACAATTTCACAGAAAAATTCATTAGTCGGGCTAGGGACCTCGGAATTTGATTCCGGGCATACTCCCAGGTCTCATATTTTCCCACGGACCCTCTGGGATCATCAAATCACGAATTCGGGTCCATTGCCCAAGAATGTTGACCGAAGTCAAACTTAGCCTTTTAGAGAAACTTAAAGAAGCAATTGGACTTATTCTTATTTAAAGCTCTTCCAACTTCTGAACCACCTGTCCCTATAAGTCATAAATTAGTTAAAGCAAGTGCGGGAAGTTTTATTTAAGGGAACGGGGTTCTAAATATAAAATGACCAGTCGGGTTGTTACATTCTCCACCTCTTAAACAAACGTTCATCCTTAAACGGACATAGAAAAGTACCTGGACTGCTGAATAGGTGGGGATATCTGCTCCGCATGTCCTCCTCGGTATCCCAGGTCGCCTCCTCAACCGGTTGGCCCCTCCACTGGACCCTCATCGCGAAAATCCTCTTGGACCTCAACTGGCGATCCGATCTATCAATAATGGAGACTCGCTCCTCCTCGTAGCCCAAGCTCTCATCTAACTGAATGGTACTGAAATCCAACACATGTGATAGGTCAGTATGATACTTCCGAAGCATCGATACATAGAAAACTGGATGAACTCCCAATAAACTGGGAGGTAAGGCAAGCTCATAGGCAACCTCTCCAACTCGGCTCAATACCTCAAAGGGGCCAATAAACCTTGGGCTTAGCTTGCCCTTCTTCCCAAACCTCATAATGCCCTTCATTGGCGAGACTTTCAAGAGAACCTTCTCGCCAATCATGAATGATACATCACGCGCCTTCTGATCTGCGTAACTCTTCTGCATAGACTGAGCTGTGCGGAGCCTCTCCTGAATTAACTTTACCTTATCCAAGGCATCCTGAACAAAATCTGTACTAAGTAACTTAGCCTCACCAGGCTCAAACCACCCGATAGGAGAACGAAAACGCCGACCACACAATGCCTCATACGGGGCCATCTCTATGCTGGACTGATAGCTGTTATTATATGCAAACTCCGCCAAGGGTAAGAACTAATCCCACTGCCCTCCAAGGTCAATCACACATTCTCTAAGCATATCCTCTAAAATCTGAACTGTCCGCTCCGACTGCCCGTCGGTCTGAGGATGGAATATCGTGCTAAGCTCTACACGGGTCCCCAACTCACTCTAAATAGCCCTCCAGAAACGGGAAGTGAACTGAGGGCCTCTGTTTGATATGATGGAAACCGGCACACCGTGCAACTAACTATCTCCCAAATGTAAATCTGAGCATATCTCTCCGCTGAGTAAGTAGTCGCCACTGGAATGAAGTGGGCCGACTTGGTCAACCTATCCACAATAACCCACACTAAATCAACCTTCCGCAAAGTCCGCGGCAACCCAACCACGAAATCCATAGTGATGCGCTCCCACTTCTATTCCGGAATGGGCATCTACTGAAGTAGGCCACCTGGCCTCTGGTGCTCATATTTGACCTGTTGGCAATTCAAAAACATTTAACTGCATACTCCGCGATGTCCTTCTTCATCCTTCACCACCAGTAATGCTGCCTCAAGTCACGATACATCTTCGTGGCACCTGGATGAATGGAGTACCTCGAACTGTAGGCCTCCTGTAGGATCCTCTCCCTCAAACCATCAACATTAGGAACACATACACGGCCCTGAAGCCGTAACACACCATCCTCGCCAATAGAAATCTCCTTGGCACCTCCCTGAAGTACCGTCTCTCTGAGGACCGCCAAATGTGGATCATCGAATTGTCGGGCCTTAATCTGCCCCAATGACAAAGACTGAGCAACCACACATGCTAGAACTCGGCTGGGCTCCGAAATGTCCAATCCCATAAGTCTATTAGCTAAAGACTGGATGTCCAAAGCTAATGGTCTTATCTCGGCAGGAATGAACGCCAAGCTACTCATGCTCTCCGCCCTTCTGCTCAAGGCATCTGCGACCACATTCACCTTACCTGGATGATAAAGAATGGTAATGTCATAATCCTTTAGTAACTCAAGCCACCTGTGCTACCTCAAATTAAGATCTCTCTGCTTGAACAAATGTTGCAAGCTGCGATGGTCGGTGTAAACCTCACATGACACCCCATACAAATAATGCCTCCATAACTTAAGAGCGTGAACAATCGCCGCCAACTCCAGATCGTGCACAGGGTAATTCTTCTCATGAACCTTCAGCTGACGTGAAGCATATGCAATAACTCACCCCTCCTACATCAATACACATCCCAAGCGAACGCGAGAAGCATCGCAATACACTGTATACATCCCTGAACTGGAAGGCAATACAAGAACTGGTGCCGTAGTCAAGGCCGTCTTGAGCTTTTGGAAGCTCTCCTCACAATCGTCGGACCAACAGAATGGGGCACCCCTTTGGGTCAATCTGGTCAGAGGTGATGCAATGGATGAAAAGTCCTTCACAAATCGCCGATAATCACCTGCCAACCCCAGGAAACTCCTGAGCTCGATCACCGAAGTAGGACGTGGTCAACTCTGAACTGCCTCAAACTTCTTGGGATCCACTTTAATACCCTCCCTTGACACAACATGCCCCAAGAATGCCACTGACTCCAGCTAAAACTCGCACTTGGAGAACTTAGCATAAAGTTGCTGCTCTCGTAAGGACTGAAGCACTAGTCTCAGATGCTGCTCGTGCTCCCCCAGGCTATGCGAGTATATAAAGATGTCATCAATGAAGGCAATAACAAATGAATCAATATAAGGCCTGAACACCATGTTCATCAAATATATAAACGCCGCTGGAGCATTAGTCAAGCCAAATGACATCACCAGAAACTTATAGAGGCCATATCTAGTCCTGAATGCAGTCTTCGGAATATCTGAATCCCGAATCTTCAGCTGATGATACCCTGACACTAAGTCAATCTTAGAGAACACCCTAGCACCCTGCAGATGGTCAAACAAATCATCAATACGGGGCAATGGATACTTGTTCTTGATGGTGACTTTTTTCAACTAGCGGTAATCAATGCACATCCGCATAGTCCCATCCTTCTTCTTTACAAATAGCACTGGTGCACCCCAAGGCGATATACTGGGCCTAACAAACCCTTTTGCTAACAACTCCTCCAACTGTTCCTTCAGCTCCTTAGGAGCCATATGGTACGGCGGGATAGATATAGGCTGAGTGCCTGAAGCCAAATCAATACAAAAATCAACATCACGATCTGGAGGCATGCCAGGAAGATCAGAAGGAAAAACATCGGCAAACTCTCAGACTATTGGCACTGAATCAATCGTCGGGGAATCTGCGGTGGTGTCTCGCACATAAGCTAAATAAGCCAAACACCCCTTCTCCACCAAGCGCTGAGCCTTCAGGAAAGAAATAACCCTGCTAGGCATATAACTGTGGAACCCTTCCACTCCAATCTCGGCAATCCTGGCATCGCTAGAGAAACAGTCTTGGCATGGCAATCTAGAGTGGCGTGATATGGAGATAACGAATCCATGCCCGGGATAACCTCAAAATCGATCATATCGAGCAACAGAAGATCTTCTCTAGTCTCGAAACCACAGAAAGTAACCACACAAGACCAGTAGATCATGTCTACAACCACAGAATCACCCACAGGAGTGGACACATGAACAGGAACACCCAAAGACTCACGAGAAATAGCCAGGAAATGAGCAAACAGAGATGATACATATGAATAAGTAGACCCTGGATCAAATAATACCGATGCATCTCTACCGCTGACGGAAATAATACCTGTGATGACGGCATTTGAGGCGAATGCATCTGGCCTGGTTGGAAGAGCATAGAATCTAGCTGGAGCACCGGCTGTCTAGCTTCCACCTGATGGAGGAGTAGCTGGCTGACCTCTCCCCGTCTAGCCTCCACCTCTGGGTCGGTCTCTACCAGTCTGCCCTTCACCTCTAGGTGGCTGGGCCGCTGGTGCTGGAGTCATGGGTTGTTGCCCCTGCTGTACTGCCTTGCCCCTAAGCCTGGGGCAGTATCTCCTCATGTGGCCTATGTCCCCGCACTAAAAAAATCATGGTGTGGCGGCCTGCTGTCCGGATGGCTGACCCTGAATACCAGAAGACCCACTAGAAGAAGCCTGAATAGCTGGCAGGCAGTAAGAACTCTCCGGCATTAGCACTGAAATAAGAACCGGAAGACTCCGGAGGACCCGAATACCCACTGGATGAACCCTGAATAGCTGGTGGGTGATAAGAACTCTCTGGCATAGCGCTAAAATAGGAGCACGCTGGAGCACCCTGAGCAGGTGGTGGTGCTGGAACTGGGGGCCTACAGGGCTAACCCCTCCAAAAGTGACCTCTGCCCCTAGCTGGGGCGCCTCTGAACTCTCCTAAGAATCTGGCCCTCTTATCCTGCTGCATCTGCTCTCTACCCCTCAAACGGTAACCCTCAATCCTGCGAGCAATCTCAAGTACTAGTTGATATCCAGTGCCCATCTCTACCTCACGGGCCATACCCGACTGGATAGTGGGATGTAACCCCGCAACAAATCTCCGCACTCTCTCTGCCTCTGTGGGGAATATGATGAGTGTATGGCGAGACAACTCAGAGAACCTCGCCTCATAATCAGTCACTGACATATGACCCTGCTCCAGATCCTCAAACTGATGATGCAGCTCTTCCCTCTCAGAGGGTGGAATGTACCGATCAAGGAATAACTGAGTGAACTGACCCCAAGTGAGGGGAGGAGCTCCTGCTGGCCTGCTAAGCGAATAAGACTGCCACCATCTATGGGCCCTGCCCTGAAGCTAAAAAGTAGTGAAGTCGACTCCATGCGACTCCAATATCCTCATGTTGTGCAGTCTGTCCCTGCACCTGTCGATGAAATCCTGGGCATCCTTATGACGTTCACCCCCGAAGACTGGAGGGTGCAACCTGGTCCATCTGTCTAATAACTTATGCGGATCATCGTCCACAGCTGGCATGGGCTGGGGTGCTGCTGCAGCAACTGGTTGAACCCCCTCCGCGGGTAGTGCACCTGGAGTATGATATATTGCGGCTGTATGACCTGGAGACTGTGCAGTAGGGGTCTGTGCTCCCCTTCCTGCCTGTGAGGTAGCTGGATCTGCTGGAAATAAACCAGCCTAAGTCATAGTATCCATGAACCGAATCATACGGCCCATGACCTTCTAAAATCCCGGCGCAGTCATGAAATCCACCGGAGTAGGCACAGCTGCGGGAACCTTACCTTGCTCCTCAACAATGGAATCCCCCGTAGGATCTGCTGGTGGTGCATCTGGAATAGATCTGGGACGCCCGCATCCCCCACCACGGGCCGGTGCCCTCCCCTGGCCTCTGCCTCGGCCTCTAGCAATGGGGGGAGCAGCTCCTCTCGGGTTCGGAACATTGGCGGTACGAGTTCTCACCATCTGTGAGAGAATAGAAGAGCGAAATTTAGCACATTGACCTCTGCACGATAGAAATGAATAAAGAGTAGTTTTTCCTTGTACCCTATAGCCTCTCGAAGATAAATACAGACGTCTTCGTACGGATCTACAAGACTCTATTAGGTTTGCCCATAACTTGTGAGACCTACGTGAACCTAATGCTCTTATACCATATTGCCACGACCCATTTTCCATAATAGGTCATGATGGCACCCGACACCGTTGTCAGGCCAGCCAACGCGGAAGTATAATTAAGTTCTCATTTTCCTTTTTCCAAAAACTAAGTATAATAGATTTTTCAAAGTTAAAGCTAAAGCCAAGAGTGATAACAATGTATTAAGATAGTTATGCAACCCAAAAATGAATGTCTACTAACGTGTGTGCCAGAAGCTGGTGTCACAAGCCACAGGCAACTAGTAGAGTATACACAAAAGAATAATATACTATCCTACTGTCTGAATCAGGATAGACAGAAACCAAAGAAAGACTTCTTCGGCTGTGGATCGGCATGAATGGAAAGCAGCTCACCGTAGAAGTCCCAGTCGTGCTCACTGATATGCACCAGAATGATGCCCAGATCCACCTGTCTCAGATCTTATACATTTAAGTACAGAAGCGTAGCATGTGTACATAAACAACATGTACCCAGTAAGTATCCCGTCTAATCTCGAAGAAGTAGAGACGAGAGGTCGACTTGATACATACTAAGGTCAAGATAATATGATAATAATGTGAGATATACAGCATAAGGATCTCCAATATTACAAGTTTAAAAGATAAGTCATATTCATGTTCTTGACCATAATTCAATTACCATTTTTCCCTTTTTCATATTAAAGAAGTGATCAAGTCATGTCCAAAAGTAAGCATATAAATCATGCGCAATGATGCCGAGGTTATCGGCCCGCTCCAACAGAAAACAAATTGTGCACTGCCGAGGGTCGAGCGGCCCGAACCATAGATGCATCTATTCTCACCGAGGCGATCGGCCCGATCCATAATCATCAAGAAAAATATCAAGAATATACATAAGGCTCAATTATATATAAGGAAATTCCTACCAAGGCTCAACAAGATCATATGTTCACTTTTGATTTCCTCAAGTCTCTAGCAAATCGTAAATGATCATATTGGCAATTAAAAATAAGAAATATTCCCCAATTAGACATGATGTGGGTCCTAAACTACCCAAACAATTATCATTATAGTAGCTATGCACGTACTCTCGCCACCTAGTACGTACGTAGCCCGTGCATTTAACAACAATTACTCATTTATAATCCTATGGGGACAATTCCCTCTTACAAGGTTAGAAAGGAGACTCACCTCGCTCCGAAGCGCTCTTCCAATAATAAGAACAAGCCCAAACCCTCAATTTGAAGCCGAACGAGCACAAACTAATTAAAATAAAGCAATGTCTAGTCAATAAAGCCTTATAAGGTTGAATTCTAACTATCTAAGTGATTTCCCAACCTTTCCCACAGGTTTTCTAAATTCTGACCCCGGGCCCACGTGCCTGGATTCCGAGATTATTCGAAGGAAGTTTTTCTCTATCACCTAAGGATCAGAAATATATGATTTCTAGTTCATTTCATAACAAATTCCATGTTTAAATCTTGATTTTGCTAAAACCCTAGGTCTAGCTCAAACCCTTGATTTTTCACCAAATTTTAGTGTTTAATCTACCTAATGTTCATGTAATTTAACTCATAATGGTTTAAGATTGCTTACCTTGCAATAATATGTGGAAACCCCCTCTTTGGAACCACCAAAATCGCCCAAGTGTGGAAAGAGATATGATAAAAATGGCTTTGGGTTTGAATTAAATGAACCCTTCTGCCCAGCTATTTCTGCTTTTGCAGGGTCCGCTTCTGCAGAAAAGGGCCGCTTTTGCGGAAATGGACAAGGAAGCCTGGACCGCTTCTGCAGTTAGGATCTCGCTTTTGCGAGTCCGCTTTTGCGGAAGCCCAACCGCTTCTGTGGTTCTATGCCAGGGAAGGTGGACCGCTTCTGCGGTCTGGGGTCCGCTTAAGCGAGACCGCTTCTGCAGTCGATGGGCTGCTTTTGCGGTTTCCCCTGGGCCTGGACCCTTCCGCTTTTGTGATTAATAGGCCGCATTTGCGGTACCGCTTCTGCGGTCCAAGAACCGCAGATGCGGTTATGACAGAAGCAGCAAAGTTCAGCCTTTTTCAAGTTTCAACTTCACTCGAGCCTCGCTCGTTAGACGCTTGGGGCTCCAGTGCCCCGTCCGAACATACCGGCAAGTCTTAAATCACGAGGCGGACCTACTCAAGCCCTCGAAACACTCAAAACAACGCTAAATAAAAGAATCAAACCCCAAAACCAATTGAACCAAATCATTGAACTTCAAGTTCTTAATTTTCTTCCAACGGGTCAAAACTCCCTTAAACTACTCAGATTGACACCAAATTTCACGGGTAGGTCTTAACTGATATTTCGGACCTGTACCAAGTTTCGGAATCAAAATCCGAGCCCGGTACCTAGGAAAATAATGATTTCTTAGTTTATTCAAATCTTTAAAACTTCAATTTAACAATTTCATAGAAAAATTCTTTACTCGGGCTAGGGAGTTCGGAATTCGATTTCGGGCATACGCCCAGGTCCCATATTTTCCCATGAACCCTCCGGGATCATCAAATCATGAATCCGGGTCCGTTTCCTAAGAAAGTTGACCGAAGTCAAACTTGGCCTTTTTGAGAAACTTAAAGAAGCAATTGGACTTATTCTTACTCAAAACTCTTCCAACTTCCGAACCACCCATCCCCGCAAGTCATAAATTAGTTAAAGCAAGTGCGGGAAGTTTTATTTAAGGGAATGGGATTCTAAAATACAAAATGACCAGTCGGGTCGTTACAGACCACACCAAAAACTCTGAAGTGGCGGTGCACTGATAGGAGTTGGTGGTGCACTGTAGGACTGCTGATCAGAATACTACATCTGAGGACCACGGCCACCTGAAGCACCATGAGAAACCTGAAGTGCTGACTGAAAAGGCCTAGGAGGATGGCCTCTACCATACGAATCCCTTCCTCTAGACGAGGTACTATTGAATAGGCCTGAATAATGAGGCCTCTTGTCAGACCCATGACAACCTCCCTGCGATATAATTATCTCAACTCTCCAGGCCACATTGGCTGCCTCCTAGAAAGATATCTCACTCCCAGTCTCCCTAGCCATCTGAAGACGAATCGGCTGAATAAGTCCATCAATGAACCTCCTCACCCTCTCTCTCGGTAGGAAGTATAATAAGAGCATGACGAGCCAAGTCGATGAATCTGGTCTCACACTGAGTAACAGTCATAGAACCCTGTTGGAGATGCTCAAAATACCTCCGATAGGCCTCTCTCTAAGTGATAGGGAGAAACTTCTCTAGAAATAGCTGTGTAAACTGCTCCCAAGTCAAAGCTGGTGATCCGGCTGTTCTAGCCAAGCAATAATCTCTCCACCAAGTCTTGGCAGATCCAGACAAGAGAAAAGTAGCAAAATCGACCCCATTTGTCTCTACTATCCCCATGTTCCTGAGAACCTCATGACAGTTGTCTAGATAATCCAGGGGATCCTAAGAAGATGCACCGCTGAACGTAGTAGTGAAGAGCTTGGTGAACCTGTCCAATATCCACAAAGCATCGATAGATATGGCTGCTCCATCTATGGCCTGGGATACCATACCCGGCTGAACTGCTTCAACTGGTCGAACAACTGGAGTCTGAAACTGGGTAGCTACCTGCTCCGGAGTGCGAGTAGTAGGAGTCTGGGCTTCTCCTCCAGTTTGAAAGACGGCTGGTGCTACAGGAAGCAAATTTGCCGATTGACACTCTCCATAAGGCCCACTAGATAGACCAGAGCATACTAAAGTACTGGGGTAGCAATAAACCCCTCTAGGACTGAGTTGGGCCCACCAGAACTGCTGGGGCCAGAACTTCATCATCAAAGTCAACCTGAGGCTCCGCTGCTGGTGCTGGTGCTGTTGCTCTAGGCTGAGCTCTGCCCTTACCTCGGCCTCTAGCACGGCCTCAGCCTCGCCCTTTGCCCCTTGTGGGAGCTGCTGCTGGAGGGATCGAGCTACTGGTCAGCGAATGAGGAAGCACGCATTCTCGACATCGGGAGAGAACAAAATAGAAATTCAATCAGCTTTGAGAAATCAAACCGCACGACAGGAAAGAAAAGATGTGAAATTTTTCCTAACTTGTCACGACCCGGATTTCTCACCCTCAAGAGTCGTGATGGCGCCTACTAATGTGAGATAGACAAGCTAATTATTGAACTAATTACCTTTTTACCCATTTTATACTCTTTAACATTTATAAAACAATAATATGTAAAAAGAAAAAAATTTAGAATAAGCAGAAGAAAGAAATAAAATATCTGAACATATAACTATTACAAGTGATTAAGCCTTAACCACCAAGAACTGGTGTCACAGTGTCACAGACGATCTAAGAGTGCTAAATACAATGTCTAAAAATAAAAGATACACTGCTTCGGAATCAAAGAGATGAAATAGTAAATAAAGGTTAGAGGGAGATGCCAGGGCTTGCGGACACCTGCAGGTCTACCTTGGATCTCTGCGTGGACTGAAGGTAACCACCCAATCTATGGTTCGAAGTCTACAACATTTGGATCTGCACAAAAGAGTGCAGAGTGTTGTATCAGCACAACCGACCCCATGTGCTGGTAAGTGCCTAGCCTAAACATGGGCAGTTCAATTATATACAGCAGAAAAGAAGTATCGAAATAAACAGTCAGGTATGGGAAGGGTAGCATACTGCGAGGGAGATATCAATTCAGAGTAGAAAGACACAGGTATATGGAAGAAACAATATATCTTGGATATCAATAGAGAACCAAAAAACAATAAGTACACGGCATCACCCTTCGTGCTTTTTCTTTCGTCCGCACTAAAACAATCAAGTAATGAAAATGTACATGGCATCACCCTTCGTGCTTTTACTCTCTTCCTCACCATATAATCAATATAATCGGCACGGAATGGTACATCCCACGGTAGGGCATCACCCTTCGTGCTTTACACTCTTTTCTCACAAATCATATACGGCATTACCCTTCGTACTTTACACTCTTTCCATACCAAAAATAATGCACGGTATCACCTTTCGTACTTTAACTCTCTTCCTCACCCAAACATAAATCACAATCAATAGGGCAAGAAACTAAATGAAATTACAACAAGAATCCCTGCAAGGGAACAATATTTCAACAACGAGTCTCGACAAGGGACGAATCCAAAACAACAACAATATCCCGGCAAGGGAATCAATATAAGGATTCTTTTCTCTTTATCACCTTTGTTTCACAATTTAGTCCACAAGTCGAGCCAACGCTCCAAAAGGTTTCAATTACCACTCATACTTTCACAATTTGTTATACAATTTGAGCCAACGCTCCTCAATGATCAAAAATCACAATTACTTCCAAGAACTTTGCCCCAACAATTAAAATCATCACCAAGGTATGAATAATAGGACGAAGTCATAAAAATTACATTAAGAGACTCACGGGCATGCTAGATACCAACGTATAGATACTCGTCACCATGCCTATATGTCGTACTCAACAATTACCACATAGCAAATAAGACTCGACTCCTAACCCCTCAAGCTAAGGTTAGACCAAACACTTACATCGATGCCACGAATATAATTCCCATCTCAATTATCTCTTTACCACTTGATTCTACCACCAATCCGCTCGTGTCTAGCCACAAGTTACTTAATTACATCAATAAACGCTAAATGGATCAATTCTAATGCATGAAAATGAGTTTTCTAGAGTTTTACCCAAAAAGTCAAAAATCGCCCCCGGGCCCACATGGTCAAAACTCGAGGTTCGAACTGAAAATCGATTACCCATTCCCCCATGAACCCAAATATATAATTTGTTTTAAAATTGGACCTCAAATTGAGGTCCAAATCCCCAATTTTTGAAAAACCTAGGTTCTACCAAAACACCCAATTTCCCCCATGAAAATCATTGATTTTGAGTTGAAATCAGGGTAAAAGATGTTAATGATTGAAAGAAACGAGTTAAAATTGACTTACAATCGGTTTTGGAAGAAGTTTTGTTCTTGAACCATCGCCCTAGGGAGTTTGTGTTTTGAAAAGATGAGAAAAATGGTTGATTTTCGGCTACGTATAAAAGTTGCAGGTTGCAGTTATGGGAAATGCGAACAGGGGTTTGCAACCCCGACCTTTGCTAAGTTGGTAATTATGAAGGAGGGTCTCGCATTTGCGAGCTGGGAAATGTGAAGATGGGTTGCATTTGCGACCACTGGCTAGGAAGTGAGGCATCACATTTGCGATGGAATCCTCGCAATTGCGAGGATAGGCTGGCATGGGCCTCTTTCTTATTTGCAATAGGCCTCTCAAATTTGCGAGCCGGGCTTTGCAAATGCGAAGCCTGCAGGCCTGCAATGCACAGCTCAAAACTTGCAATTTTCCAAGTCTAAAATACACCCTGTGGCCTATCCAAAACTCACCCGAGCCCTCGGGGCTCCAAACCAAACATGGAAACCAACCTAAAAACATCATACAGACTCGTTTGTGCATTAAAATCATAAAGATAACATCAACAACTATGAATTTAGCATCCAAATCATGAAATTTTCTTAAGAACTTCAAACTTTCAAATTTTTTCAAAAACAATCTGATTCACGTCATTTCAAGTCTGTTTCTTTCCAAACTTCACAGGCTCATCATAAATCACATATAAGACCTGTACTAGGTGCCGAAACCCAAATACGAGCCCGATACTGTCAAGTTTAAATCTAAATTCATTTCCAAATCTCATAAATAATTTCAGATGATGATTTTCTTAAAAAATTCATTTCTCGGGCTTGGGACCTCGGAATTCGATTCCGGGCATATGCCTAAGTCCCATATTTTCCTACGGACCCTCTGGGACTATCAAATTATGGGTCCGGGTCCGTTTACCTAAAATATTGACCGCAGTCAACTCAATTCATTTTAAAGCTAAATTTTTATTATTTTTCACAAATTTTCACATAATGGCTTTTTGGTTACGCGCTCGGATTGCGCACGCGAATCGAGGTGATGCTGAAAGAGGTTTTTAAGGCCTCGGAATGTAGAATTTACTTTAAAAGCAAAAGATGACCTTTTGGGTCATCACAATATATGCTATTTTAAACTTACTAATTCTAATAGTATAGATACATATATCATAGAGCCTATTAAAAGAAAACCTCTTCTAACAAAAGTCATTGTGTGTGAAGGTTTCATTCATCCCACTTGTATCTCAGTTAATCTATAGCCTTCTCTTTACAACTCTTCCTCCTTTATGGTGATCACTAGCGGATAGATACCATTATAATTGATTCATACGAATCCAACATTTTCGAATACGGAATATTAAAATATATATATATAAATTTCTAAATTCTAATAAATAATAACTTTTGAATTCATAGTTTTAAAAATTAAAAACTTAATGGTTTAATGATAAAAATTTAAATATTAAATTCATTAAATTAAAATTATAGATGAGATAATTATAGAAGAAGCATGCAGTATTATAATTGCAGTTACTAGATAACTCATCGTCCATTATGGGAAGACAAGTAGAGAAGAAGAATAGTGCATATCGTGTTAATTGTGCGTTTCATTCACCCGAGAAAGACACGTAAAGGCATACATATGGAACAAGTCAAATACCAGTAAATTGTCTAATTTTACAAATATAATACGTAGTATTCTACGTGGCTAATTAGCGAATGAGGCGGCCGCAAACTTGGAATCTTCCATCCACTCCCCTAGTCTCCACTCTCTCTTTCTTCATAGGAATTGGTCTCGTGGGCATTCATTCCTCCATATACACCTAAGAGGCGGATCCACTAATATAATATGGGATTCAATTGATACCAATACTTTTGATGCAAAATATCAATAAATAAATAAAAATTTATTAATTTTATAACAAAGAGTATATATAAATTTATAACAAATAGTATATAGTTCAATCACTTAAACTCATAAAATTTAAATTCTAAATTCACATTTGTACACCAAAGAGGTAGAAAATAGAAGTAACTTTAAGCTCTTCCACAAAAATAATAAAAGTAGGTAGGTGATGGGTATGATTGGTGATTATGTTGCTACAATTTGAATTACTGTGAATTTGGCATCATAGTGTAAACATTCAATTTGTTCCATTTTATTTGATATTGTTTACATTATTTAATGTTCTAATACTTTTTAATAATATTATTTTTTACGCAATTTTCAAAATTCTAAAAAAAAAAATACTTCATGTCCTCAAGGGATATGGTTGAAAATGCCTGAGGCATATGAATAATAACCTGAAGATCACAACTTATTGAATCACAACTATAACATAAAGTACGATAACTTCCATGGGCGGCTTTCGCTCATACCCCATGACCCCTTGAATGCACTCGATAGCATCCTGGAAAGCCTCCTAGTGCTTAGCGCTATGAACGGACCTGTGGTCACGGTTGTGCCAAGTGACAAGCACACCTATGCCTTTGTCGCCTCACCGATAGCCCTCGCCTTCGCCCAGCTGCAGGTAGATGCCAACAGCCACACGTGCAGACTCTGATGTTAAACACAAGGTTGCTACTAATTGACCTGCTTCTACTTTTGTAGGAATCTAAGTCATTTTTATTGTAAAAATATAAAGTAGTTTTACTCCCTGTATTTCTATTATGTCTCTCTAGATTTATGAGGTCAAGTCCTGTAACTTTGGGATTTTTTAAAGCATTATTAGGGGTATCAAGCAATCAAACCTTCAACCAAGAAAACAATTCTCTGTACTAGTGTCTTTTCCCCCTCGACACCATGTTGCCTTTCTGTAATAGCCTTCATTACTGCAATCAAGCTTTCTTTCATTCTCAATTCTCTTCTCCATTCTCTCAATTGCTCTTGACATTGGTTTTTCTGTACGGCACTAACAATCTTGTCTAGCGTACGGAGGGGGCCGTATTTGGTGGATAGTAACTACACGGATATCGGTTGCTTAGCCTTACATCACCCTTCCAAGGAATCTCAGGAAGGCGTCGCGTAGCAGTAGGTATCAGAGCCTAGGCACGACATCGGAAGAGGGAACATATTGCCATTACCACTATTTCTGATCATGGTAAATCGCGGGGACCGCATTGTGTCCCTTGAAAAGATGGTTAACGTATTATGACCCATTATGAATACGATGCTTGATCTAAGAACCAGCCTAGTGCAAAGGTTGGAAGACCTAGACTATAGGACGCGGCAGACTGACGGTGACATCGTGAACATCAGGCGCGACTCTGAAGGAGACCGGCAAACGGCACCCATAGAGGCAGCCAAAATTTTTGGTATATTTGATGGCCTCCAACAAGAGAGGATGAGGATTTAGCCTATAGGTCATAAGAGGTAGTCAGGGTGACTTCCATGCAACAAATCATAGACAACATGATAGGCCAGCTCAATGTTGTCAATGTTGCACTACAATGCCTACTTTGAGAAGGCGGAAACCATATCGGGGGGTGCTGTGAACCTCGCCCCTATGCCACAAAAGCTAAAGATTCCTAAGCCAAAACCACATAATGGAGCTCGAAATGAAAAGAATGGAGAACTTCATCTTTGACATCGACAGTATTTCGATTTCGTGTGGGAGTTAGAAGAAGCAAAAAAGGTAGCAACTACTGCCATGTATTTTCAAGGTGATGCTAAACTCTAGTGATGAGTGAAAAAGAAGCTATCAGGGCTGGTGAAGATACTTGCGAGACATGGGCAAAACTGAAGGTAGCCATACGCCTATTGTTCTTCCCCGAAAATGTTGAGTACAATGCACAGAGAAAGATATAGGAGCTCTACCAGACCAAGTCAGTGCGGGATTACGTGCGAAAATTCTCCGCGCTCATGCTGAACATACGGGTTATGAAGGAAAAAGACAAACTCTTCACATTCCTAGAATGTTTGAAAGCTTATGCCCATATGGAGCTTTAAATACAAAGGGTAAACACTTTACCCAAGGTGATCTAAGCAGCAGAATGCCTTGGGGGCTATCAAGTGGAAGCTCGGAATGATAGGCCTCAACTGCCTGTCCGTGGAGGATACAAATGAGGCCAGCCTAGCAATGGTGGCCCTAGCAGAAGTGAGGGAGATCGGAGTGCAACCAAATCTAAGACTCCTTCCTCGAGCAGCAATAGCTGCGTCTCATAATAATGATGGGGGGAGGAAGCCCCCTTTAGGATGTCGTCATTGCGACGGGCCACATTGGAACAATGAATGCCCACAAGCACATATG
This sequence comes from Nicotiana glauca, assembly GCA_026770625.1. Classification (NCBI taxonomy): domain Eukaryota; kingdom Viridiplantae; phylum Streptophyta; class Magnoliopsida; order Solanales; family Solanaceae; genus Nicotiana; species Nicotiana glauca. The sequence goes on along the minus strand of MU749346.1, from coordinate 96,490 downwards.
AATTCCCATCAAACTTTTGATGATGGTATGGATAACGACATAGATGATGCTAACCAGACAGGGCCAATAGGTCCCTTCAACATACTTGTTTGTTATATTTCTGAGGTCTTAGCAAGAACTAGTGCCGGTATCCGTAAGAAGAAGGACACATGCCCAACCATCAAGAAAGGGAAAAAGAATGCGGATGAGAGGCCTACTCTTAACCAAGAGAAGACCTTGAAGTAGAGCCCCTTGGTCTAGTTGTGGGAAAGGGCAGAGGTTGTGTTAAGGCTGTCAACTCACCACCTCAGACAGTGGGTAGAATAGCCAAAGGAGTGTCAGTGAAGCTTGGTCCTTATGAAGGAAAATTTAACTTATGTGTGGTATCATAGATGACTTCGAGCTGAAAGTTAGGTTGGAATTCATGAGACAAACCAACACCATTCTTGTACCTTATGCAGATATGCTGCTGATAATGGGAGCCAACAGGGCCAAGCCCTGCATTATCCCATAGACAACCATAAAGATGATTGCGGAGAATATCTCGGCCTTACAGTTGAAGGAGGGAGTCAAAAGACATGAACTTATGTTCATGGATACCCTATGTATTGAAGATATTGAACGTTGTTCGGGTCCCATTCCTGCACCACGAAGGATCTAATAAGGGAGTTTGAAAACATCATGCATGCCACAAGACATGCCAAAGAAACTCCCGCCTAGGCGCACTATAGACCATGAGATTGAGTTGGTGTCGGGTACGAATCCACCTGCTGGGGTGCCATACAGAATGTCATAACCCGAACTCGATGAGTGTTGATACCCAATTTTTCCCTACCTATTTTTATACTCAAAATAGCATGTACATGCATATATAAGTATGCCCAAGAATTTTGACATTTTTTCTAATTTTTTAAAAACTTTTTAAAATCATTTTATTATTTGTTTTAGCAGTACAAATCCAATAATTATTCCCAAAACTATCATTTTGGTGAGTAATTTATTTCCATCTTCATATTTATGACACAATATAATTAAGGTGATTTTAGCATATTTTTATAAAATTATTTGATGATTTTAAAGCTAAATTGCATAAAATTGTAATTATAGCCTATATAACGATTAATAGAGTTTTACAATTATAAAATTATTCCCAGTATTTTTAGATTAATATTTATATATTATTAATTAGTTCAGTGCTTTTAATTTTCTTTTAAGATCATTTTTACTATTTTTTATAAAATAAAAAGGGAAAACTGGCTATTTAACATTTAGCCTCATTTTATTACAATCATAGCCTATTCATATTGCAATTTTAACCCTCAATTTACCCAATCCTAACCCTTAATTGGACTGGCCCAATTTTGTTTTAACCCGGTCCCGATCCGTCCCAAACGACCCGCCCGGTTCCTATTATTGATCTGGGTCGTTGATCATTTTGATCAACGGTCATAAGCCACCCATGATTTTTTTAACTTCAAACGACTACCCTAATCTCTTATTTCCCATCTGATAGCCGCCCTTCAATCCACTTCCTCTCCCATTCTCTCTGCAAACCCTAGTCCCCTTCGATTCTCACCGGAATCCATGGCTTCTCAGCCCATAGAAACCTCATACTCACCTCCTATTACTCTTATGCGCCTGATACTCGAAGGTTTGAGGCTAGACTTCAAAGGTCTCCACCCAGATATCCGCCGACTTGAGGTTTCCGTCCATCTTCGGCCTGGCTCCGGCATATCTTAGCCTCCTGAGCCTGTTTCCAGCCTTATCCGACTTAGATCAGACCTTTTCCAAGCCTTTCACATTCTAGGGTTCATCTGAAACACTAGATATTCGAGGTTTTTCTCCGATTCTCTTCAGATCTGTGTGTATTCATGCTCTATTTTTGAGTTCTCAAAAGATTTCCCCAACTTTTCTTTAAAAAATTTTACTTTCAAAGTCACTTCTTTCCGATTTAGGGTTTTTGAAAATGCTTAAGTGTTTTTCTGACTTTTCTTTTCCCTTTCTTAGTGTATGTATGTCTCTGCTATGTTCTTATGTTCTTCTTTTACCATGCATGTTCCTCTACTATGTTTCTACGCTATGTGCTTGTATGCTCTTCACAATGTTCTGCTATTTTCTTCTACCATGATCTCGTCTACTGTATTTTTCTACTGTGTTCATTAAGTGTTCTTACTATTTTCTCTTCAAGTTTCCTCTAGAATAGCCTACTTAAGCATGTTTTCTTCTAATGTTCCTTTTGCTTCCATTATGTTTCAAATTAATTTCCTTACTCTGTTTGCTTTAAACTTTCTACTGTATTTGCTTGTTCCCTCATTTTTGTCTTCTTTGCATCTGATTCAAGTCAAAACCCTAGGATTTTGGGGTTTTTGGGCGAGCTTGGTCTTGTGTGTTTGGAGTAGGGTTCTATTTGAGCCCTAAACTCTCTCAAACTCGCTTTGGATCTATGTATTGAATTCGAACCCTTTTGTGAATGACTACGAATTCTTCTATACTAGACTCTTCTGATTAGCATGATAGTCCCTTTTTATATGTGGGTTAAAAGCTTTCTTCAAAAGGGCTTTCCAACTTATGTTCGAATCAGAATCCTATTTTTTTGGGTTAATTGATTGTTGCTGATCCTTCTTAAGTAAGGCCTCTCTTTATCTTTTTCTGACTTGGTTCATTCATACAAATTTTTTACTCATGATTGCTTGGCTGTCAATTAGTTTCCTTTCCTTAATTAGCACAACCTTGTACTGTCAAAATATTTTCCTTAAATAACTATTATGTATTTACCCTTTCTTGCACTACTTTGAAAAGTGTTTAGTTAACTTTTTTCCTTATTTACTTTGCCCATTTAAAATCAGAATCCCTTAATTAAAGGGAAACCTTGTGTGATTGATTCTCAAACTATTTTCTTACCTATTTTTGTTTCTTTTTTGCACTATAAATACATGTTTTTAACAATCCTCCACACACGATTAAGCACACAAAAATCACAACTCTCTTCTAAACTTATACTCTTTCTTCTTGACTGCACTTTGGCTTCCATAAGGCTATTGTTTCTCCGTACTTGCTCCTTTGAACTGGTATGTCTTAAAATTAATTTCAGTATCATTCTAATGTATTTATTCATAGTCTTTGTATCCATGTATGCTTTCAACTCCCTGCAAAGTTAATTTGAAGTACCTACATGTTTTGCCTGCTCTTTCTTTATTTCTTGCTGCTAGTATGAACAATTGCTCCCATACCTCATTTCCCTATGTGTGATGAGTTAAGGTATGGCCTGGCAGCATCCCAATTGCTGTCCAGGGCTGAACCTGACCTTTAACATGGTCTTAACTCCCGAATGCTAAGGCTGACAGGCCAAGCAGGGGTGTGCCAGCATCCTAATTGGTGGGCATGACCACCAGCCAGCCCTGGCCTCCTCTTAATTCCCTTTTATTGCACTTACATTTACTCCTAGTCTTTAAGTTCTGCCCTCCTCCTATGAGCCTTGCCTTGGGACCTTGAGTTCCCTCTGAACTTGGACATTTGAGGGCTGGCCTTTTCACATTGCACTATAATCTGATTCTGCAATGATATTTGGGGTGTAAGCATTGCCTGGAACTCTTGAAGTTCCTTGTAACTTTGACACATCCCAAATAAGAGAAAGGCTTTGGAAAATCCGATCCTTGAAATTGGTTTATCACATATTATTAGACTCTGAGTCTGGATTAGGCTGATTAGATGTAGATGTAATCACTGATGTATTTTTTATTCTTTCCTCTAATTCATTTGGTCTGTAATTAATTTTGTAATAACTACTGGGTGTATAGTGAAAGGGATGGGGTTGAATGCATGCGAAGGGGTAGATACCATGTTTTAGGGATCTTTACTTTCAGATTTCAGCAGTTCATATAGATACCATGTTTTAGGGATCTTTACTTTCAGATTTCAGCAGTTCATATAGATGCCATGTTTTAGGGATCTTTACTTTCAGATTTCAGCATTTCTTATAGATACCATGTTTTAGGGATATTTACTTTCAAATTCAGCACCTCATGTAGATACCATGTTTTAGGAATTATTTACTTTCAGATTTCAGCATTTCATGTAGATACCATGTTTAGGAATTACTACTTTCAAAATTCAGCATCTCATGTAGATACCATGTTTGTAAGAATTACTACTCTCAAACCCCTGCATCTCACATAGATACCATGCTCATAGGTTTTCTGCACTTCGTATAAATACCATGCCCATAAATCGTAACTAAAACTCTGCATATTATACAGATAATGTGCCTATAGGACTTCCTGCATTTTGCATATGCATCTGTCACTAGGTAAATCTGCTTATAGGAGTTAAAATAACCAATTGCGTATAGATGACCTACCCATAGGATCTATGCATGACAATAACAGCGATAAAATTAGTGACGCCTAGAGAGCATGCCTATAGTAGCTATCAACTAAAAACCCGAATCGCCCATTCGCTCCTAAGTTTAAAATCAGTGGTAATTTGTTTAACACTCGCAGAGCTTACAACCAACAATTCTTTTTGCAATCAGGTTATTCCTCCATTAATAGATATCATACCTATAGGCCCCGTTTAACACATAGACAGAATAGTTAAGTAATTAATCAACTATGTCAGTTTTCGACAACTACATCTAAGAGGGACTAATTTGGACTCCCTATCTGGGAAATATGTGGTAAATCAATCTATCCTACAACTTAATTTAAATTTAAGACCAAATTAGTATGTATAAGACATGCTAAACAATTTGTTTCTTAAAATGAGGAGGCATGTTTGAGCCCTTAGTTGCTACTAACTCCCCCTTTAACTGCATTATTTGTTTTGACTGTCGCCCTAGATTTTTATCCTTTTAAACTATGAAAAACCAAGTTTCCTCCCCTTTAGGATTAGTAGTCCCAACTGCCTCCGGGACTGATAGGTGGGACGGGTAATAGCATACAGTAGGTGATGATACCATTCCGCGCTTAACACCTTAACGAGGTGGGAAGGGTAGACATGGAGATGATTATCACGCGATAACACCACGCGTACGATTGGCTACCGGTGTTGTGTGGATGTTCCATGTGTTTCACAAACCTAGGACCCATTTCCCTTATGTAACCTTGTTTTATCGATAAATTCCTATATCTCATTTCAATCACCAAATTCCTCTTTTACTGCACTATTCTTTTCTTTTCAAAATTTCCGTTTATTAATTTCTTTGTTTAAATTTCTTCTCTTGGACATTTTTTAAACAAATTATGAGATCACTTAGACCTTAATTTCAACATGTTTGTTACGTACCTACTTGCAACCCTTATGTGTGGAATTATTTGGTATACTTTTTTGCATTTAAAGTCACAACATAGCATGGTTGGGAACCACACTAGTAGATCTTGAGGGGTGCCTAACACCTTCCCCTTGAGATAATTTCTAGCCCTTACCCGAACTCTGGTTTTCCAACTCAAAACCCTTAGTGTCCTAATGCACTTAATCATTAGGTGGTTACTCTTCAAATCTAAAACCCAATTCCCAAACAGGAATAGAGTTGTCTTCCCAAATGTCGTAAACCCGATTTCGCGAGGAAAAATGGGGCGTTGACAATGAGCTTCGAAGACAGTTGACGGAAATGCTAGACACAAGGTTTATTGTGCTCTCCAAGTCCCATTATGGGTCCCCTGTGATATTCCAAAAGAAATAAGATGTCACCTTACGACGGTGTGGATTATCGGTCCCTGAACAAAATCACTATTAAGAACAAGTAACCTATCTCGCTAATGGCAGACTTATTTGATAGATTGGGTGGTGCTACAGTGTTCACCTAATTAGACCTAAGGATAGGCGACTGGAAAGTCCGGATTGCAGAGGGAAATAAACACAAGATGACCTATGTGACAAGATATGGGTTGTAAGATTCCCTGGTTATGCCATTCGGCTTGACTAATGGTCCAGACACATTTTGCACCTTGATGAACCAAGTCTTCTGAGAGTACAATGATGAATTCGTAGTGGTCTACTTGAACAATATTATGGTATATAGAAAAACACTATAGGAACACCTGGAGCACCTACAGAAGGTCCCAGCCCAACTGTGGAAGCACGAATTATATGTGAAGATATCCAAGTGTTCCTTCTCACAAACATATATTGACTTTCTCGGACCTGTCTTGTAGAAGGGCAGATCAAGATGGACCAACAGAAGATTCAGGTTATCACAGATTAGTTGTCGCCTAAGTATATCCATGATTTAAGGTATTCCTTGACCTATGCAAATTTTATAGTAGATTTATGAAAATTTACTCTCTCGTTACATTACCGTTGGCAGAACTCCTACAGAAAGTCACGCCTTGGGATTGGGGTCCCAAGCAAGCGGAGGCATTCAACGCATTGAAAGCAGCTACGTGTAGTAGCCCTTTCTCAGCCTTTCCTAATTCGGCCAAGTCATTTAAAGTACAAATGGATGCCTCTGAATATGATCTGGATAGAGTCTTGCTACAAGAGGGGCATCCAGTTGCGTACGAGAGCCAAAAGTTGAAGGATGCAGAATGGCGCTATGCTGCCTACAAAAAAAAATATTGGCTGTCATTCATTGCTTACGCCTTTGCAGGTACTATCTGCTGAGAACCTGGTTTGTGGTCAACACAGACAACACAACCGTTAGGCATTTAATGACCCAGCTAAAGCTGTGAATGGCCGCCAAGGTAGGTGGCAGGAACTCCTAGTGGAACTTCACTTCAACCTGGAGTACAAAATTGGAAGACTAACCAAGTTGTTGATGCACTCAGTCGGAGGGATGACCTAGCATCGGTGTTCCTACTCGCCACCCTAAGGGGGAGCGAAATGGCTACCACTATAAGTGACCAAATACAAGATCAACTCCTAAAGGATCCTACTGCACAGTATTTGGTCAATTTGGTAGGATGGGGCAAGACTCACCAGTTATACATGGAAGATAGGTTCCTGAAGGTGAAAGGAAACCAACTTTATATTCCTAAAGAAGGAGATATGCAAAGGACTCTTCTGATGGAATGCCATAATACTTTGTGGGTCGGCCACCCAGCGAAGAACGCACCATGGCATTGTTTCGCTGTGCTTATTATTGACCTCAAAAGGCTGATGATGTTGCGCAGTATGTGAAGACTTGCCTAGTATTCTAGAAAGACAATTCAGACCGCTTGACATAAGTGGTACTTTTGGAGCCATTGCCTATTCCAAAGAGACCTTGGGAAAGCGTGTCACTAGATTTCATCACCGGATTGCCCAAGGTCAGAGATTTTACAATTGTCTTAGTTGTGGTAGATTGGTTTTCCAAGTATGATACATTTATAGTAGCCCCAATATATATATATCATCAAAAGATACATCCCAACTATTCTTGCTTCACTAGAAAGTTTGGACTCAGCTCTTTAAGTGCCTAGAGTCCAAATTGAGCCACAATTCGAATTTCCATCTGCAATCTGATGACCAAACGAAGCAATTCAATGGAAGTACTTTAAGGAATACCTCCTTGGTTTTGTTACTGGATCGTAGAAAAATTGGGTGAAGCTTCTGGATGCTACTGTCAACGCCCCTTTTTCCTCGCGGAATTGGGTTCACGACATTTGGGAAGACAGCTCTTATCCCGTTTGGGAATTAGGTTTTTGGAGTTTGGAGAGTCGCCACCTAATGATTATAGTGCATTAGGACACTTTTAGAAGAATTAAAGATGCAGACCAGAGTTTTGGGTAAGGGCTTGAAATTATCTCGAGGGGAAGGTGTTAGGCACCCCTCAAGATCCACTAGTGTGGTTCCCGACCATGCTATAATTGTGACTTTAAATGCAAATACGAATAAACTAACAAGTATAACAGGAAGCACAAAAAGGTTAAAAGAAGTGCTGAAATTCAGAAAGTGAGCAGTTTAGTTGTAAAAGAAATGTGCAAGAAGAGGGAAGAAGTCAAGCAATTAGTGCAAGCAAACCAAAAGTCGTGTGAGAAACAGAAGTTGAAAGTGCAGCAGCTTTTAAATTTTTGAAAAAAAAAATTGTTAAACAAATAAAAGGGAGAGGGGAGTCCTAGGTTTATACATTACATGGATCATTCACACAACACTGTTACCCAATTGTACACATAGTGCTATCGTGTAATCATCATCTCCATGTCTACCCTTCCCACCCCGTTAAGGTATTAAAGTGCGGAACGGTATCGTTTACTTATCGCATGCTACAACCCATCCCAATCCTATCAGTTTGGGGTATTAGGACTTCTAATCATAAAAGGAAAGAAAGGGATGGAGGCCTCTGTGGAGTTTAAAGGATAAAATTCTAGCTCGATATTCAAAACAAGTATCAAATAAAGGGAAGAATAAAAAAGCAAATAAGGCTCAAATAAACCCCAGAAATCAAATAATCATATAGTTTAGCATTCCTTGACAAATACTGATTTGGTCTTAGATTAAAATTAAATAGTGAGCGGACTGGTTCAGCACATATATTTGGACAGAAAGTCTGCATTAGGCAACTCGAATACAGTTGTCAGAGGTTAAGGCACTGAATTAGTCGCGAGTTGATTTAAGAAAGTATTGATTTTAGAAGATGATTATGCAGAAGAGTTTTGAAGAAAAAAGGTATGCTGCAGACGTTTAGAAACTAGTTCAAAAGGGAAAACAAACTGCCTAATTGTGGTTAAACACAAAAAAAAGAAACAGTTTTGAAAATCCCAGAAGGGACAGAGTTATCTAAAGAAAAGAGTGAGTTGCAGAACTGATTTAAAACGATGAGTTCGAAAGACGGGAATTGAGTTGGAAAACACATTTGGGCTGAATATTAGAAAGAAGCAGTTTCATAAAAGATATGCTAGTTAAAGAAATAGATTTTTAAGGAAAAGTATACACCGATTTGAAATAAGTTTTATTAGAGACTACGTTTTGGAAAAACATGTACTGACTTAGGCGTATAAGAAACGGCTAATCAATTGCTACTGCTGTTAAACAGGTTAAGCGAGTTTGATTCAAAAGAAGCTCCTATGGACATGATATCTACATGTTATTGATTACCGAACTTGTTAATAAACTTGTGGACGGATGCTTGTTTATTAATCCTAAAGTTTGCCTAATGTCATGCGTATGCATATCCTATAGGCATGATATCAATAAATTTGCATAAAATTAACTCCTATAGGTAGGATTTCTATATGCATAATTGCAGAAAGTGAGCGTTAAGTCCTATAGACATGCTTTCTATTTGATTAAAACGGTCCTATAGGTAGGATCTCTAAATGGTTAAATAATAAAGTCCTAAGATCATGATTTCTACCCTTTTGATGCAAGAAAGTAAAGACCCCTCCCATATCCCTTTACTATACTCCCCAAGTTTATACAAGTTATTATAAACCAGGAGTATAGAAAAAATACATCGGAAGCTAACAGCTAGATCCGAGCAGCCTAATTCGATCTTAATGTCTAATAATATGCGATTGAGCCACTTCCGGGATCCAAATTTCCAAAGCCTTCTCTTTATCCAGGGTGTTTCAAAGTTCTAAGGAATCTCAGGGATTCCCTGCATTGCTTACACCCAAGATACCATTAGAATAGAAACAGTGCAGTATGGAAGAGCCAGCTCTCAAGCATCCAAGTTTAGAGGGAGCTCAGGGGGTCCCAAAGCATGGCTTGCAAGAGAGGGGCAGAACTTATAGCTAAGAGTAAGTGCAAAGTAAAAGGGGGATTGGGGAGCCATGACAGGTGGTGGTCATACCTAGCCACAAAGTAGGCTGGCACACCCCGATCACCTGCTTGGTCAAACACATTAAGAGCAAACCCTTGAAGGTCAGACCAGGGTCTAGACAGTGATTAGGACACTGCCAGACCCAAGTCTAAAGCTCAAAAACACATAAAGGGGGAAGGGAATGGGAATTGATTGAGTTTGGGATTCAAAGAATCCAATCCAGAATCATGGACAACAATATTAGAGTGTTGTCATGCCCTGAACCATAACTCACATATAAAGGGGGATGAGGGTTTGGGATTCATAAAGTATCAAATTCATGACAAGCAACTGACAGGGTGCAAACATAATTTAAATACTGATTTACAAAGGAAAGGGGGAACATGTTACAATATGATAGAAACAAATGTCAACTAAAATAATTGGACAGAAGTGGGCAGAAGTAAACACATTGTGGTGGAAGCATGTAAACTAACTGAGACATACCAGTAGAGAAGCAAAAGAGTGCAGGAGAAAGCAGAGCAAACAAGTCCGCAATAGCACAAGTAAAAGAGAGAGAGTTTTTAAGTGAGAGTGACTTGTGAACTCAGATTGTGTTCTGTGTTCGTGTGTAAAAGAGAAGGGAGGAGAGTATTTATAGTTTGAAATCAGGCAGGGAACAAGGTAAGAAAATAACCATGCATCAATTAGAATCAATCAGTAGCAAAAAATCCCTTTAATTGACGAATTCAAATTTGAACGATAAAGGGAAAGAGTTATTTAAGGAAGGAGATCAAGTAAGCATATTGTGCATAGCATACAAATAAGGGGTAAATACATAGGGGTTTTAATTAAGGAAAGAATCTTTGAAACACACGGTCAGCTTAAATAAGGCAAGAACACGATAAATCAATTAACATATAGTAAATCAGGGAATCAAGGATTCAAAATCAACAATGAACCCAGCCAGAAATTGGGGAGTCGAAAGGCTAAAGAAAGTTCTCAAATCTGTCAAGGAAAGAATCAATCAACCTTACACAAGGAAGCCTGAAATTAGTCTAAGATTGAAAGTTATTTTAGAGGGACAACCAGCATATATAAAGAGTGCACAACATCATGGCAAAGAGAAACAGTAGTGTTAGTGAAGCATGATAGTCAAAAAAGAGAATCCAAAGCATGCTAAAGAGTGAAGCAAACGACCCTTCTGGGGAGTATAGTTTATTCCAAAGATTGCAAGAAAACCAAAATCTCATAAGGAACAGCAGTTAAACAAGAAAGACTTTGAATCTAGTCGAGCAACTTCAAACAGACGAAGCAGTTTTCAGAAGCTCGAACAGGTCCAAAGAATTAGGGCTTTGAAGTCAAACACATTTAGAGATGATAAACAAACAGATCACGTAGCAAATAACCTCAGGACTCGACTGAACCCCAAATTTAGGGCTTTTGCCATCAATCGAGTGTAGAGGCGAAAGACAAGTAATCAAGCAAACATTATCATGAAAGCATTCAGAAACCTCAAAAGAAACTAAGATTCTTGACATGCTAATTCTAAAAAGACATAGAGACACAGTAAAAGGGGAAACACACAAAACACAGTAAAAGCACAACATAATGAACACGGTAGGTGAACCACATGATAGAACACGTTAAGAAATCAGGAAAGGCTTTAAAATAATTTAACGAAACCCTAAATCGAAAACGATAAAGGTTTTGAAAACAGGGTTTTTGAAGAAAATCTCGGAAAAGTGCTCAGAAGCTCAAAGAGAACATAGATCTACAATGGATCTAAAAGAATCAGAAAAACCTCGAAGGTTTGGGGTTTCAAAAGAAACCTAAAATAGCGAGAAAGGCTTGGAAAATAACGATCTAAGTAGGAGATGTCAGGTCCAAGCTTGAACAGCCATGGCTGGCCGGAGCAAGGTTAGAGACAGGCCAAAGAACTCGAATCGAACAGGGTCTGGGTCAAGCCTCTTTAAAGTCTGGTCCGGGAACCAAGATAGTTGAGCACTTGAGAGCCTTAAGAGGTTGGTACATGCCGTTAGTGGCTTTGGAGGCCATAGATTCAGGTGACATTAGGTATTAATCGGAGGGAGACGGCTAGGGTTTGTTGAGAGAGCTCGAGAGACGAGAGTGTTTGAAGGCGGCGGATTGGGGAAATGGGATAGGGTTAGAGGGTTGTTGGGATTTAATTAAGGAAAGGGAGAATCTGGGCCGTTGATCAAAACTATCAACGGCTCATATTAAAGGGACACGGGCTGGTTTGGTTAATTGGGTGTTGGGTCGGGTGGATTAGGGAATTCGGTTCAATTTGGGGCTGAGATTGGGGCCCAATTCCGGTTAAAATTGAAAATGCAAAAAGGGCTAACTTTTAAATAGCCACTTTTCCCTTGTTTAATTTATAAAAATAGCAAAATAATCAAACATGCTAAAATGATTAATAATACATAATTATCAAATTAAAAATACTGGAGTCAATTTTATAAATATAATTACAATTAAATCTTAAAGGGGTTAATATTGCAATTATGTGCAATTTTGTTTAAAAAATACTAAATAAATTTGTAAAAAAATGCAAAAGTTATGTTAGTCATATTTTGGTGTAGATATGAGAATAAAAATAGGTTGTTCACCAAAATGATAACTTTGGGAATAATTATTGGATTTTATGGTATAAAAATAGGCAATAAATTGGTTTAAAAATCATTAAAAATTTGGTAAAGTACCAAAAATCTTGGGTGTGCTCATATATGCACATACATGTTATTTTGAAAGTATTTTGGGTATAAAAAAGACTTAGGAAAAAATTGGGTATCAACAGTTGCCCTCTTTACCCGGGAAGGATGAAAGAGTTGTCGGGTAAAGATATGATGGCCAATTTTGACCGAAAGCGGCGATTTGAAAAGAATTTGACCGCGCTCTGGTTTTTGAGCTGCCTACATATCTCTGATTTTACAGGAATCAGGACGTATGTAGTTCAGGAACCATTGACGAAACATGGCGATGGAGATTCGGAAGGACGGGCACGATGTTTGGGGGAGGCAAGAGGTATTTTGAAGCTGATCGGCTGCGAGAACCAGAGCGGGATCATTCCTGCTGAGACGGCCGTTGCTAGCCAGTGTACCTATAAGTGATAAATATAGGCGTATATTGTGCATAAACTTAAACGTGATGCAGGTTCCCGTCGGACCATGAATGTTGTCTTTGGACAGTTAGGATGACGTCCTCGAACCATGATGTCCTGGGTCATGAAGCGCAAAATTAAAGGATTCGCAGGCTATGAAATGATGTTCTAGGGCCATGATAATGGTGCCTCCGAACCATGATGCCTTTGAATAATGCTGTGCAAGATATAAAGTGGGGTCCTCGGGCCATGGCATGGTGTTCTCGGGCTATGAGGATGATGCCTCCGAAGGATGACGCCTTTGGACAGTTTGGCGATATTTCAGCCCATGAGATGCGAGATTTGGCGGTATTTCAGCCGATGCAAAAATGTAAATGGCGATATTTCAGCCGACAGAAATTTAAATAAAGCAGTGATGTTTCGGCTGATGCAAAAAATGTAAATGGCAATATTTCAGCCGACAGAAAAATAAAACAGGTGATGTTTCAGCCGATGCAAAAATGTAAATGGCGATATTTGAGCCGATAGAACTTTAAATAAAGCGGCGATGTTTTAGTCGACGTAAAAGTAAAATGGTGATATTTCAGCCAATAGAAAGTATAGGAATAGATGATGATGGATATTTAAATATGAAATGGCGATCTTTCAATCGATGTAGAATTTAAATAAAGTTTGGCGATATTTCAGCTGATACAAAAAAAATGTAAATGGCGATATTTCAGCCGATTGCAAGACGTAAGTAAAAGGTGGCGATATTTCAGCCATGCAAGTGGAGGTAGAGCTTAACCTCGGAAGGCAGAAAGGTAGCCTTATGCAGATAATGCAGGATGGAGACAACGTTTGGTCTCGGAAGGCAGAAAGGTAGCCTTATGCAACGCAGGAAATGCAAATGGAGACAACGCTTAGTCTCGAAAGGCAAAAAGGTAGCCTTATGCAATGCAGGAAATGCAGATGGAGACAACGCTTAGTCTCGGAAGGAAGAAAAGTAGCCTTATGCAGTGCAGGAAATGCAGATGGAGACAACGCTTAGTCTCAGAAGTCACAAAATGCAGATGGAGACAACGCTTAGTCTCGGAAGGCAGAAAGGTAGCCTTATGCAATGCAGGAAATGCAAATGGAGACAACGCTTAGTCTCGGAAGGCAGAAAGGTAGCCTTATGCAAATAATGCAGGATGGAGACAACGCTTAGTCACGAAAGGCAAAAGATAGCCTTATGCAATGCAAGAAATGCAAATGGAGACAACGCTTAGTCTCGGAAGGCAGAAAAGTAGCCTTATGCAATAAGATAAAAGTGAATAGTAAGAATAAAAATTCTTAGCTGATAGTTGATCGTGATATTGCGGCTGTTGGGGCCATTGCGTGCGGATAGCAAATGCGAATAGGCACGACGGTTCAATGCGATTGCGTACCATGTTTGGTAACTTTGTTACGTGGGTGCCTGCATCCAAAGAAAATCATGAGTTTTGTAAATGGGAAAGGTAAGTTCGCTCTTCTGTGGCTTCCGTCATCGTGCATCATTGGGGTAGTGTCGCTAAATAGCAGCTATTATAGCTATGCATGATTTAACAAATATAACGTAAGTAGAAAATAGTTTTGTTAAAATGAACTAACGACTGCGACGTGATTCAAAGCATTGCAACCTTTCTTGCTCCGGAATTTTAAGGGTCTTCCTCAAAATTCTGCCCCAGTTTACTGTGCTGGCACTTCTAACGGCTGCGCTGAACGGATGAAAAATCAACTTCGGAATTTTGAGGGTCCTCCTCAAAATTCTGCCCCAGTTCCAATAATAGGGGGACATGAAATTTTTATTAAATTGTGATCGAACCCATAGGGCTGCCTACATATCCCCTCTTAAATGGGAATCAGGTCAGGCGTAGTTCAAATTACATCATAAAGCAATCATAGGTGATTACACATAATATCGTTTCACTGCATCTGAGTTGATTGGCTTTGGACAGACTTCTCCGTCCATTTCTGCAAGAATAAGGGCTCCTCCAGTTAGAACCCGGTGAACCATGTACGGACCTTGCCAATTGGGAGAGAAATTCCCCTTGGCATTCCTCTTGATGTGGGAATATTTTCTTCAACACCAGCTGCCCCGGTGTGAACTTCCTTGTCTTAACTCTTTTGTTGAAGGCTCTAGACATTCTGTTCTGATACAACTGACCGTGGCAAACTGCATTCATCCTTTTCCCATCTATAAGGGCTAACTACTCGTAGCGACCTTTTGCCCATTCTGCGTCGTCCAACTCTACTTCTTGTATGATCCTTAAGGAGGGAATCTCTACCTCGGCGGGGATGACCGACTCTATACCATAGACCAGCATGTAGGGAGTTGCTCCGGTCGATGTGCGGACTGTGGTGCGGTATCCCAGTAAAGCGAATGATAACTTCTCATGCCATTGTTTGTGACTTTTGACCAGCTTCCTTAGTATCTTCTTGATATTCTTGTTGGCTGCCTCTACAGCTCCATTCATTTGAGGCCTGTAGGGATTAGAGTTCTTGTGTTTGATCTTGAATGCCTCACACATTGCTTTCATCAAGTTGCTGTTGAGATTGGAACCATTATCAATGATGATTGATTTCGGAATTCCGAATCGGCAAACAATACAGTCACGGACGAAATCTGCCACAACTTTCTTATTCACTATTTTGTATGACACTGCCTCAACCCATTTAGTAAAATAATCAATTTCCACCAGGATAAATCTATGCCCGTTTGACGCGGCGGGCTTGATAGGTCCAATGACATCCATTCCCCAGGCGGCAAATGGCCACGGTGAGCTTGTTGCAGTAAGCTCGTTTGGAGGCACCTTTATCATGTCTGCATGTATCTAACAGTGATGGCACTTGTGAACGTACTGGATACAGTCTGTTTCCATAGTCATCCAAAAATACCCTGCTCGGAGTATCTTCTTTGCTAAGACAAAACCATTCATGTGCGGCCCGCATGTCCCTGCGTGCACTTTGTCCAATAGTCTGAATGCTTTTTTTGCTTCGACACACCTTAGCAAACCCAAATCAGGAGTCCTCTTGTACAGGATTCCTCCGCTGTGAAAGAAATTGTTGGATAATCTCCGGAGCGTGCGCTTTTGAGTGGCGTTGGCAAGTTCTGGGTATTCTCATATTGTCAAGTACTCCTTGATATCGTGAAACCATGGTTTTCTGTCTGCTTCTTCCTCAATGTGAGCACAATAAGCTGGTTGATCATAAATCTTTACTGGGATGGGATCAATGAAATTCATGTCTGGATGCTGGATCATGGATGATAATGTAGCTAATGCATCAGCAAACTCGTTCTGGACCCTGGGGACGTGCTGAAATTCTGTCTTTGTGAATCTTTTCCTCAACTCCTGTATGTGATGCAAATAGGGAAGTATCTTAGAGTTTTTGGTGGTCCATTCCTCTCGAACTTGATGTATGAGCAGGTCCGAGTCCCCGATCACTAGTAACTCTTGAATGTTCATGTCAATGGCCATCTTGAGTCCCAGGATACAAGCTTCGTATTCGGTCATATTATTTGTGCAAGGGAACCTGAGCTTGGCGGATACCGGGTAATGCTGGCCGATTTTTGATACTAGGACTGCTCCTATGCCAACTCCTCTGAAATTTACGGCTCTGTCGAAAAACAACCTCCAACCATCGTAGGATTCTGCAATATCTTCTCCTACAAAGGACACTTCTTCATTAGGAAAATACGTTTTCAGGGGTTCTTATTCTCCTTCAATAGGGTTCTCGGCAAGATGATCTGCTATGGCTTGGCCCTTGATTGCTTTCTGAGTCATGTAAACAATGTCGAATTCAATCAACAAGATTTTCCACTTGGCGAGCTTACCAGTGGGCATGGGCTTCTGGAAGATACACTCCTACTGGTCCATCCTGGATATGAGATAAGTAGTATAGGCATAGAAATAATGCCTCAATTTCTGAGCTACCCAAGTCAGAGCACAACAGGTGCGCTCCAATAGAGAATACCGGGCCTCGTATGGGGTGAACTTCTTACTGAGATAGTAGATGGCTTGCTCCTTTCTCCATGTTTCATCATGTTGCCCCAGGACACAACCGAATGCTCCGTCCAAAACTGCAAGATAAAGTAATAGAGGCCTCCCTGGTTCGGGCGGAACCAAGACTGGTGGCGTTGACAGGTATTCCTTGATTCTGTCGAAGGCTTTCTGACAATCGTCAGTCCATCTAG
This sequence comes from Nicotiana glauca, assembly GCA_026770625.1. Lineage (NCBI taxonomy): Eukaryota > Viridiplantae > Streptophyta > Magnoliopsida > Solanales > Solanaceae > Nicotiana > Nicotiana glauca. Next base: position 79,537 of record MU749346.1, on the reverse strand, counting down.
TAGCAGCGTCTTTCTTCAGCATTTTAAAGATGGGTTCACAAATGACTGTGGACTGGGCTATGAATCGGCTGATATAGTTGAGTCTTCCCCAGAAACTCATCACGTCCTTCTTGTTCTTTGGCAGTGATAATTCTTGAATGGCTTTGACCTTTGACGGGTCCAATTCTATCCCTCGACAGCTCACGATGAAACCCAGTAGTTTTCCGGCAGGAACCCCGAATGCACATTTGGCGGGATTCAGTTTTAGATTATACCTTCTCAGTCTGTTGAAGAACTTTCTTAGATCTTCCATATGATCAGTGGATTTCTTGGATTTGATGATGACTTTGTCCACATATACCTCGATCTCCTTGTGTATCATGTCGTGAAACATAGTAGTCATGGCTCTCATATAGGTGGCGCCAGCATTCTTCAACCCAAATGGCATCATTTTGTAATAGTACATTCCCCACGGCGTGATGAAAGCCGTTTTCTATGCATCTTCCTCGTCCATCTATATCTGATGATATCCGGCGAAACAATCAACAAAAGATTGCAACTCATGCTTGGCATAGTTGTCGATAAGAATGTGTATGTTTGGCAAAGGGGAAGACATCTTTGGGACTAGCCCGGTTGAGATCCCGGTAGTCGACATAGATTCTAACATTCCCGTCCTTATTTGGTACTGGCACGATGTTGGCTAACCATGTTGGATACTATACCACTTTGAGAACCTTAGCTTTTACTTGCTTAGTAACCTCTTCTTTGATTTTCAAACTCATGTCGGGCTTGAATTTCCTGAGCTTCTGTTTTACCGACGGACAGGTTGGATCTGTTGGCAGTTTATGAGCTACAATGGACGTGCTAAGACCAGTCATGTCATCATACGACCAGGCAAATATGTCCTCATATTCCCTTAGAAATTCCGTATATTCTTCCTTCTCTGATGGCAACAAGTGAACGCTGATGCGAGTTTCTTTGACATTTTCCGTATCTCCCAAATTAATGACCTCAGTTTCTTCCAGGTTGGACTTAGGTCTATTTTCAAAGTTCTCAATCTCTCTGATGACCTCTTCAGGTATCTCATCTTCTTCTGAGTCTATATCCTTTTGTTGCGTTGTTTCGTTGCAAGTCACAGTCGTTGGTTCATCGTCAAGATAAGTAATAGTAATGCTTTGTTCTTGTTCCGGACAGGACTCGGAGGAGGAGGAGGTGGAGGGCCCTTGGATCTGGTGGAGTATGACAATGGTGCCAGAATGCACGAACTAACCTTTGGGGAGGGGAATAAAAATAAAAGAAAAGCAAAAAGGTAACAAGTTAGTGCGGGTTATGAGGAAAAAATATTGTAGTATTTAAACACGTTATGCGAAAAAATGTAAATCGCGTCCTAATTTTGGTGCCTTGTTGTGCCCGAGGTAGGCCTAGCGGCAAATAGTTTTGGAGAACTTATAATGCTAAATGCCTCATTTTATTGATAAAAATAAGACGAATCCAAAATGATGCTAAACAACAGAAAGTAAAACGTTACTAGTGGCCATTGGCCTTATTACATCATTAAAGCAAAATAAAAGACTCCTAACTACTTGGTCCCAGAAGGACCTTCCCCAGATTTGGCATTTTTGTCTCCCTCGAACAACTCTACCAACTCGCGTAGTCCTAGCAGCAAATAGGCTCGGGCCAGATGTCCGCCTGCATTTCCTTCAGCGTTTTGACAGTCTTCAATCCTCTTGATGAACTTTCCTTCCAGCACCACTAGACCCCGCTCCAAATACCCTAGTCGCTTGTTGGCGCTGACAGCCATATCTTTCCACTAATTTAGCAGCCTTGGGTGAATGTTGGTTACCATGCCAGATCTGGGGACTTCGTGCCTCATTTTCTGTAAAACAAAGCGCTAGGCCCTTACCCCCACCAGACTCAGCTATTTAAACAAATAATTACCATAGCAAGCACTTAAGTTCTCCAAATAAATGCACAGAACATGGAGGTGTCCGTTTGGGTTTCAAGGAAACCCGGTGGGCTTTAGACAAGGCTATCTTAATGAGTCATTATGTGGACAACATAACTGACTCGGCTAGGTCAGATCATGATGCATGTACAATTTAAATGGAATAAGGTTTCTATTAGGGTATTAGACAGGTACCCTTGAGCGGACAACTCAAGAGGGAAAGGCACGGAACCGTCGACTGTACGGCTGATCGACTGGTTTTAACGCAAATATGCCTTTGCCAAATTTAGGGGGTGATAGTATTGGAAGCGCGCAACTACTCATTATAAGCGTTGCTATAGTATTTGTTTGGCACGAGTGGAATATGATGTTGAAGATGCAGTTTACAAGAATGAAACATATTGACATGAATTCTCACGTTCATACAATAAAGTTTACAATAATTTCTCAAAATTACAACAGCATTGACGGGGAAGCAGTAAATGAAAGTAATTAAAGAAAAGAAACAAAAGAAACAAGTTAGTTTCAAATAAAGGCATTAGACAAAAGTAATAAAAAAAAGCGGTAAAGTCACATATAGCATGCAATGGTAAAAGCCTAAAGAGTTCCCCAGCAGAGTCGCCATGCTGTCGACGCCCCTTTTTCCTTGCAGAATCGGGTTCACGACATTCGAGAAGACAACTCTTATCCCGTTTGGGAATTGGATTTTTGGAGCTTGGAGAGTCTCTACCTAATGATTATAGTGTATTAGGACACTTTTAGAAGAATTAAAGATGCAGACCAGAGTTTTGGGTAAGGGCTTGAAATTATCTCGAGGGGAAGGTGTTAGGCACCCCTCAAGATCCACTAGTGTGGTTCCCGGCCATGCTACAATTGTGACTTTAAATGCAAATGCGAATAAACTAACAAGTATAACAGGAAGCACAAAAAGGTTAAAAGAAGTGCTGAAATTCAGAAAGGGAGCAGTTTAGTTGTAAAAGAAATGTGCAAGTAGAGGGAAGAAGTCAAGCAATTAGTGCAAGCAAACCAAAAGTCGTGTGAGAAACAAAAGTTGAAAGTGCAGCAGCTTTTAAAGTTTTGAAAAAAAAAATTGTTAAACTAATAAAAGGGAGAGGGGAGTCCTAGGTTTATACATTACATGGATCATTCGCACAACACTGGTACCCAATTGTACACATAGTGTTATCGTGTAATCATCATCTCCATGTCTACCCTTCCCACCCTGTTAAGGTATTAAAGCGCGGAACGGTATCATTTACTTATCACATGCAACTACCCGTCCCAATCCTATTAGTTCGTTGTATTTGGACTTCTAATCCTAAAAGGAAAGAAAGGGATGGAGGCCTTTGTGGAGTTTAAAGGATAAAATTCTAGCTCGACATTCAAAACAGGTATCAAATAAAGGGAAGAAAAAACAAGCAAATAAGGCTCAAATAAACTCCAAAAATCAAATAATCATATAGTTTAGCTTGCCTTGACAAATACTGATTTTGTCTTAGATTAAAATTAAACAGTGAGCGGACTGGTTCAGCACATATATTTGGACAGAAAGTCTGCATTAGGCAACTCGGATATAGTTGTCAGAGATTAAGGTACTGAATTAGTCGCGAGTTGATTTAAGAAAGTATTGATTTTAGAAGATGATTATGCAGAAGTGTTTTGAAGAAAAAGGGTATGCTGCAGACATTTAGAAACTAGTTCAAAAGGGTAAACAAACTGCCTAATTGTGGTTAAACACAAAAAAAGAAATAGTTTTGAGAATCCCAGAAGGGACAGAGTTATCTAAAGAAAAGAGTGAGTTGCAAAACTGATTTAAAACGATGAGTTCGAAAGACAGGAATTGAGTTGGAAAACACTTTTGGGCAGAATATTAGAAAGAAGCAGTTTCATAAAAGATATGCTAGTTAAAGAAATAGATTTTTAGGGAAAAGTATACACTGATTTGAAACAAGTTTTATTAGAGACTACGTTTTGGAAAAACATGTACTGACTTAGGCGTATAAGAAACGGCTAATCAACTGCTACTGCTGTAAAACAGGCTAATCGAGTTTGATTCAAAAGAAGCTCCTATGGACATGATATCTACAAGTTATTGATTATCGAACTTGTTAATAAACTTGTGGACGGATGCTTGTTTATTAATCGTAAAGTTTTCCTAATGTCATGCGTATGCACATCCTATAGGCATGATATCTATAAATTTGCAGAAAATTAACTCCTATAGGCAGGATTTCTATATGCATAATTGCAGAAAGTGAGCGTTAAGTCCTATAGACATGCTTTCTATGTGATTAAAACGGTCCTATAGGCAGGATCTCTAGATGGTTAAATAATAAAGTCCTAAGATCATGATTTCTACCCTTTTGATGCAAGAAAGTAAAGACCCCTCCCACACCCCTTTACTATACTCCCCGAGTTTATATAAGTTATTACAAACCAGGAATATAGAAAAAATACATCAGAAGCTAACAGCTAGATCCGAGTAGCCTAATTCAACCTTAATGTCTAATAATATGCGATTGAGCCACTTCCGGGATCCAGATTTCCAAAGTCTTCTTTTTATCCAGGGTGTTTCAAAGTTCCAAAGAATCTCAGGGATTCCCGGCATTTCTTACACCCAAGATACCATTAGAATAGAAACAGTGCAGTGTGGAAGAGTCAGCTCTCAGGCATCCAAGTTCAGATGGAGCTCAGGGGGTCCCAAAGCCTGGCTTGCAAGAGAGGGGCAGAACTTAATAGCCAAGAGTAAGTGCAAAGTAAAAGGGGGATTGGGGAGCCATGACAGGTGGTGGTCATACCTAGCCACAAAGTAGGCTGGCACACCCCTGTCACCTGCTTGGTCAAACGCATTAAGAGCAAACCCTTGAAGGTCAAACCAGGGTCTGGACAGTGATTAGGACACTGCCAGACGCAAGTCTAAAGCTCAAAAACACATAAAGGGGGAAAGGAATGGGAACTGATTGAGTTTGGGATTCAAAGAATCCAATCCAGAGTCATGGACAACAATATTAGAGTGTTGTCATGCCCTGAACCATAACTCACATATAAAGGGGGATGAGGGTTTGGGATTCATAAAGTATCAAATTCATGACAAGCAACTGACAGGGTGCATACATAATTTAAATACTAATTTACAAACGAAAGGGGGAATAGGTTAAAACATGCTAGAAACAAATGTCAACTAAAAGAATTGGACAGAAGTGGGCAAAAGTAAACACATTGTGGTGGAAGCATGTAAACTAACTGAGACATACCAGTAGAGAAGCAAAAGAGTGTAGGAGAAAGCAGAGCAAACAAGTCCACAGCAACACAAGTAAAAGAGAGAGAGTTTTTTAAGTGAGAGTGACTTGTGAACTCAGATTGCGTTCTGTGTTCGTGTGTGTTCAAAGAGAAGGGAGGAGAGTATTTATAGTTTGAAATCAGGCAGGGAACAAGGTAAGAAAATAACCATGCATCAATTAGAATCAATCAGTAGCAGAAAATCGCTTTAATTGAGGAATTCAAATTTGAACGGTAAAGGGCAAGAGTTATTTAAGGAAGGAGATCAAGTAAGCATATTGTGCATAGCATACAAATAAGGGGTAAATACATAGGGTTTTAATTAAGGAAAGAATCTTTGAGACACACGGTCAGCTTAAATAAGGCAAGAACACGGTAAATCAATTAACACATAGTAAATCAGGGAATCAAGGATTCAAAAATCAACAATGAACCGAGCCAGAAATAGGGGAGTCGAAAGGCTAAATAAAGTTCTCAAATCAGTCAAGGAAAGAATCAATCAACCTTACATAAGAAAGCCTGAAATTAGTCTAAGATAGAAAGTTATTTTAGAGGGACAACCAGTGTATATAAAGAGTGCACAACATCATGGCAAAGAGAAATAGTAGTGTTAGAAAAGCATGATAGTCAAAAAAGAGCATCAAAAGCATGCTAAAGAGTGAAGCAAACGAACCTTCTGGGGAGTATAGTTTATTCCAAAGATTGCAAGAAAACCAAAATCTCATAAGGAACAGCAGTTAAACAAGAAAGACTATGAATCTAGTTGAGCAACTTCAAATAGGCGAAGCAGTTTTCAGAAGCTCGAACAGGTCCAAAGAATTAGGGCTTTGAAGTCAAACACATTTAGAGATGATAAACAAACAGATCACATAGCAAATAACCTCAGGACTCGACTGAACCCCAAATTTAGGACTTTTGCCATCAATCGAGTGTAGAGACGAAAGATAAGTAATCAAGCAAACATTATCATGAAAGCATTCAGAAACCTCAAAAAAACTAAGATTCTTGACATGCTAATTCTAAAAAGACATTGAGACAAAGTAAAAGGGGAAACACGCAAAACACAGTAAAAGCACAACATAATGAACACGGTAGGTGAACCACGTGATAGAACACGTTAAGAAATCAAGAAAGGATTTAAAATAATTTAACGAAACCCTAAATCAAAAACGATAAAGGTTTTGAAAATAGGGTTTTTAAAGAAAATCTCGGAAAAGTGCTCAGAAGCTCAAAGAGAACATATATCTACAGTGGATCCAAAAGAATCAGAAGAACCTCGAAGGTTTAGGGTTTCAGAAGAAACCCAAAATAGCAAGAAAGGCTTGGAAAATCACGATCTAAGCAGGAGATGTCAAGTCCAAGCTTGAACAGCCATGGCTGGCCGGAGCAAGGTTGGAGACAGGCCAAAGAACTCGAATCGAACTGGGCCAAGCCTCTTTAAGGTCTGGTCCAGGAACCAAGATAGTTGAGCACTTGAGAGCCTTAGGAGGTTGGTACAGGCCGTTAGTGGCTTTGGAGGCCATAGATTCAGGTGACTTTAGGTAGTAATCGGAGGGAGGCGGCTAGGGTTTGTTGAAAGAGCTCGAGAGACGAGAGTGTTTGAAGGCGGCGGATTGGGGAAATGGGATAGGGTTAGGGGGTTGTTGGGATTTAATTAGGGAAAGGGGGAATCTGGGCCGTTGATCAAAACTATCAACGGCTTAGATTAAAGGGGACACGGGCCGGTTTGGTTAATTGGGTGTTGGGTCGGGTGGATTAGGAAATTGGGTTAGGGAATTGGGTTCAATTTGGGGCTGAGATTGGGGCCCAATTCTGGTTAAAATTGAAAATGCAAAAAGGGCTAACTTTTAAATAGCCACTTTTCCCTTGTTTAATTTATAAAAATAGCAAAATAATCTAACGTACTAAAATGATTAATAATAAATAATTATCAAATTAAAAATACTGGAGTCAATTTTATAAATATAATTACAATTAAATCTTAAAGGGGCTAATATTGCAATTATGTGTAATTTAGTTTAAAAAATACTAAATAAATTTGTAAAAAATATGCAAAAATTATGTTAGCCATATTTTGGTGTAAATATGAGAATAAAAATAGGTTGTTCACCAAAATGATAACTTTGGGAATAATTATTGGATTTTATGGTATAAAAATAGGCAATAAATTGGTTTAAAAATCATTAAAAATTTTGGTAAAGTACCAAAATACTTGGGTATGCTCATATATGCACATACATGTTATTTTGAAAGTATTTTGGGTATAAAAAATACTAAGGAAAAAATTGGGTATCAACAGTTGTTCAACTGTATTTCAATTCACAAAAGAGCTCTAATACAAATAGAAGCACTTTCAAAATTCTTTCCAGACATTAACCGTTAAACTCACACACTATGAATGTCCCAAACATGTTGATATCTCCTTGAGCTGCTAGTTTCTCTAAATGTGGAAGCAAAATTTTGAGATAGTGCAGAGTTATCTTGTTAAAGCCCAAAAGTGGATAAAAACGCGTGCTGATCAAAGTCATCGCTTTGCTGAATACCAATGTCACGACCCCAACCCCGGTTGTGATGGCACCCAACACACTGCTAGGCAAGCCCGGCCAATTCAATAACCTTAACCCTTTTTATACAGTTTATGATTCAATTAACACAAATAATTACTAAGTCATAATACTGAAACTCTGAAATATAATTAAAACATGCGGAAAACCCAAGTAGAAATACTACTACACAGCTCGAAGAATCCGGTGTCACAAGCCTGAGCCTCTAATACACGGGTGTCAGCCTACTACATATTGCTCTAAAGAAATATGGAAATAAAGCAAATAGGTTAGATGGGAATATCAGGACTGCGAACGTCATGCAGCTACCTTGATACTCCCAGATATGATGCTCGACAGAGAAATCCTCACTCAGCCTCAATGGGTGCACCTAGATCTGCACACAAGGTGCAGGGAGTAATGTGAGTACTTCCAACCCAGAGAGTAATATACAAAAATAAAGGCTGAGAGTAAGAAATCCTAGATAGGCACAATATAAGCTATAATTACAGCAGTTCAATCCAGATAATATCAACTCAATAAACCAATGAAAACAATGATGTTGCAACGGACAAGTAAATGAATGACAATCAATTAAGAAATGCAACAAATAATACGGTACTCTCTAGTACCCGCTGCGGCGTGCAGCCCGCTCCATTTATTTATCATCGCTCACTGGGGATGTACAGACTCCGGAGGGGCCCCTTACGGTGCAAGAGCAATATCAAGCTATCTAGTGGCATCCATTAGGCCCTAAGCCTCATATCAATATCAATACAATATAGCTGCGGCGCGCAGCCCGATCCCATACTCAGTCTAGAATAGTATAAGCCCATCGGGCACAATAATATAGAAATATTCAGCCCAAACTTCATTCGAAATATTATTTAAGTTCCAAGTTTTAAGAAAAAGTGGCTGAGTTTTCAAAATAGTACTAAATACTAGGACTGAGTTCAATTGTCTGAAAATATGGTAAGAAACCAGTAAAAACAATCCCTGAAGGATTCAATCAATTGGCACGAGGCCAAATTATAACAATTAATCCATTTTTATAATGATCTCACTAAGATTCAATCAATTAGGTAGTAATTTTATTAAGCGGAACGGATCAAGTCACGATCCCCGACGGTGCTCTACCTCACGCCCGTTATCCGGCGTAAAAGTCACCTCAACATAGCACTACAATGTGTAAATTCGGGGTTTCAAACCCTCAACACAGTATTTACATATATTACTAACCTCAAGCCGGCCAAAATCCTAGCTTGCTATGCCCTTGCCTCTCAAATCGACCTCCTCGCGTCGAATCTGACCAAAACCACAACGAATACGTCACATTATGCTATATGATCAATACTCAATCGAAAATAATCGAAAAACATCAATAATCCCGAAATTGACAAAACCCGAGCCCCGGGCTCACTTCTCGAAACTCAAAAATTTTTACATAAAAGTGTTCTTCATCTTCTCCCGATTCTGTACATATAAAGAACACCAAAATCAAAATCCGTTTGACCCCTCAAATCGACCCCTAAAAGTCTCATAATCTCAGGCCCCAAAATCCTATTTTTCTACTGTTTTTGATGAATCAAAGGCTGGGATTATGGTCTATAATCACCCATAAACGAGTTTTAATAATCAAATCACTTACCTCTGTGATACCCACTGATTTTCTCTCTTAAAAATCGTCTCAGAAGCTTCTTCCCGTTCAAAAATTGGAAGAAAACTCGACCTGCTCATTATAGGTATACTTTCACACATTTTACTGCTCCCAATGGATTCCTTGTGAAATTCTAAAGAATTTAGGCTTTTGAATCACTCAATTTGACCTTATAATGAAGGAGATATGTAGGTTTTAAGATTTGCAAATAGTGCAGGTTTTTAATACGCCATCAGGGACAATTTCGTTATTAACCTGAAAATCTGGGCAACCTTGGTAAAATGGCCATAAAATCCTCATACGATGTCCAAATTCGACGATTCTTTTTGCTACGGGTCCGTAATTACGATACGGATCTAATGTTTCATTCAAAACAGTAATAGGAGCTCATTTGTTCAATATGATATCATTTATGCTTGAAGAAACGATGTCGAAACATAAGAAAAACGAGCACAACGTAGCCCAAACCTATCCGAAACTCACCCGAGCTCCTTGGGACCGCATACGAACATACTAACACGTCACATATGATCATTCAAACTTAGTTGCACTCTCAAAATAGCAAAACTAACATCAAAACACCAAATTTATATCGGATTCAAGCTAAGTTCTTCTAAAACTTCCGAAATACGCATTTGACCAAAACCCAACCAAATCACCTCCGAATAACCTAAAATTTTGCACACACGTCCCAAATCACCTAACAAAGGTACAGCAACTCTCAAAATTCCATTCGGACCCTCAGATCAAAATCTCACCTATCAACCGGAATTCGCCAAAATACTAACTTCGCCAATTCAAGCCTAATTCTTCATCGGACCTCCAAAATCACTTCCGTTCACACTCCTAAGTCAAAAATCATTCCCCGAAGCTAATCAAATTGTCGGAATCCACATCCGATCCCTCTAACTCATAGGTCAGCATCCGGTTAACTTTTCCAAAATAAGCCTTCCTTAAAGAGACTAAGTGTCTCATTTCCTTCCAAAATCAACCCAATTCAACTCGTTCACATAAGACACTGATAATGAAGCATAACGAAGTAGGAAGTGGGGGAAACAGAGCGGTTCTCATGAGACGACGGGTCGAGTCGTCACATCCTCCCCAACTTAGACAAACGCTCATCCTCGAGCGTACCTAGAGTTGTCCTAGAAGCCAACCAATAGCTGAATGACCTTACCAAGCATATACCCGGGGGTGATCCCACGTCACCCTATCTCACATAGGTCCGATAACACAACATAGCTGAAATTTCACAATCCATCTAGTCCATAAACCATAGAACCACATTGCACTTTCCGAAATCATACACAAGATCAGAACCTCACATCTATACTCAGAATAAGCCCGAACCAGCTGTAATAACCCATACCTACAACCTCAGGTGCAATCATATGATATACTACATAACCCAAGCACTCGAAATGATAACTTCTATTCACAACAGTTGCACATAACACCCGAATACCGGTAGAAAACCTCTTATCAACTAAGGTCTTATTCCAACACTTTCATATACTGCCAATGATAAATGAAACACGCAATAAATCGTAACCATTTCTCAGATCAACCATTCATGAAGCCACTTCCCTTTTGACTAATACCACAGCAGATCCTGAGCCGAACCTCGATATTATCCTTCCAACAAGCTGAAATCAAATCCGTTCGTATTCATTAGTGACCCTAACGATCACATCGAATCCAACACACCACTCTGGTGATATGACACCTCAATACAGGCCTAAGCCACAACTTGCATAATACGCGCACCAATAAGAAACGGTCTGAACATACTCAAATCATGAAAAATGACTCAAACGAAAGAGTTGTACCTCAAGCTCATCATTACCATCACAACACAAGGCTGAGACCCCGTCTCACATCATAGAAATAGAACACTGGATCTACCCCGAAAGATCATATCTCCACGTGGCCTCACTACAATGCGCGATCCTATCCAAACACTGTTACACATGAAACACCTCAAGTCACTATGCTCAAAATCGACAGCCACGCACAATTTGATGTTTGGAACCAAAGCAATTCATTACACCCACAGTGAAATAAATAACGTATGCCACACAACCCGATAGGTTATAACCAATACTCTATTTACCTAGAAATACCCAATTACTCTTCCCGCTCGACTTTCACTATGAAACCCCAATAGAACCACACCACATGTGCCCATAACCAACAAATCATAACGTCTCACAACACTGAAAAGCAACTCATAGCTCTCCTCAGATTACTAACAAGCTCAATAACGATCGAATCAACCTATCCCTCAACAATACAATTCGGGGCCAACCAAGCCAACTCAAGCTAAACACGTATCCACATCGGCCTACCAACGAACTCATTACCAAGAAAGCCTGAAGCTGCTCCTTCCACTACTATAACTCCTGCCGAAGTCGTACGATACGGTGCCCAGCACCAAATCGATATCAAAATCCACAACCTCGCATGGCGACATGCCCGGCCACAAGAAACGCATCCGAAAAGTCCCTTAACACCGGAACTGAACCAATGGTAGGAACCTCTGCAGTGACATCCATTATGAAGGCCCAATTAAGAAAAGCAATCCTTCCCAACCGTCCGCTGGGTCTTTGAAATATAAACCACTCTGCAAGAACATAATCCAATGCACCTCACCACTCAACCTGTGGCATTTTCGGCATAGCCCATAGCGTAATAGTTCAGAATCACCTAACACTAAGACAACCAGCCTGAATTTCAACATCACATCCAAAATCTAACATACCAGCAAATAAAGATCCATTCGAACCTCCAAATTCCGATTGCCGCTAAATGGTGCCGAATACACACGATCCACAACAACGACATAGCCTGTACATGAGAACTCCCAGTCTCCAACTCCATATAGCACACGAATCATCATACCTGATCCCAATTTTGCTGTTCGAACGCATACCACACCTTAAATACCCCATCACTCCACGATAGATACTTTAAAATTTCCTGTGCTACCAAGCAAACCCGAATACCACTAGTTGATCCAACAAGGAAATGCTGCAATACTATCGAAGTATCATCAGTTTAATCACATTACCCTTTTTTGAGACATATACTCTCGTCAAATCGCTTCCAATTAGCAGCACCATTTCCTTGATTATCTGAGGCTTCCCGTTGCCTAAGAGTTTTATGAACTTCTTTTCATAACTGAACTGAAAACTCGTACACGCAAATCTCGATCCTCCACAACATACCACATATACCATACCGATTCGGTCTACTATCAAGCTATTCCATCTATCTAATTTCCGTTCTGATTCATCATCAACTTGATATTCCCCCTTGCTGTAGCACCACAGTTCATCAACCCAGGCTCACTACATGAACCCAAGCATAAGACCATACTGTCTAAGACCCATAAGCCACTAAATCCTCTCTCAAATATTCCTAGAAACACCACATTCCAAAATACTTTACTCTGAAGAACTTCCTGCGAATCTAAATCCGTTAACTTTACTTTCCAAATACTGATACATAGAATTTCCGTTCTGATTCATCATCAACTTGATATTCCCCCTTGCTGTAGCACCACAGTTCCTCAACCCAGGCTCACTACATGAGACCCAAGCACAAGACCACATTGTCTAAGACCCATAAGCCACTGAATCCTCTCTCAAATATTCCCAGGAACACCACATTCCAAAATACTTTACTCTGAATAACTTCCTGCAAATCTAAATTCGTTACCTTTACTTTCCAGATACTGATACATAGAATCCCATAATTAACATACAAATACCACAAGTCTTGACCTTTTCCAATGAAAACACAGTCTCTAACCACATACACAACCTTAAGACACCTGATTGTTACATGTAGAATCTTGAACACATTAAAACCATTCTCTAGAGTCATTTACTTCTTATTCAAACTGCAATTCACCTGATCAAACGAACATAACCACACGTGCCTCATTAGCACTCTGACACCGCAGGATATGACCTCATCCCAATACAAACAAGCATCATCCTACTCCATGCACCGAGCATTCTTTACCAACAATAGCTTAAGACATCCTGTGATTCTCACACATTTACGAAGCACGATATAACATCTGTCAAAATTTTGCTTCACTCGTTCCATCCTCGGCTCAATTTCCACAACCAGAACTGATTTGCCAACATGTCTCAAATCGGAACCAACATAGCACATAACCGTACAATTAGCTAATCAATAGCAAACTCCCTAACTTGGCTCGAAGCCATAGATCAAAACACTCCCAACAACTCATAACGCACATACTCCATTGCTGACTTAATACCATAGTGAGATTAAACTCAATCCTTCATAAGCTTGTGGAAACATAAATCATCTAGAATTTATTTTTTTAACTCTTCTGCAAATCTCGCATTCACTCACACAACAGTTAAGCCCACTCTCTAGGCGATCCAATTTATATGTCAGCACATTTTCTTCACTTGTAAATGAGATTTTCTAATAGATAACATAAGGATCACACAACTTTAGAACACTCCGTAGGAGATGACCCACCTGCTTTGCCTCCAACTACCATTTCTGTATACCTTCCACCGTCCTAAACGTACGCAGTCACTTAGTCTTCCTGAGTCTGAACTCATACTGCAACATAAAATTTTTACTTCACTCTCAACTGGAAACATGAAAAGATTCTTCACGCACCCATAACTCGGGCTATACCTCAAATCGCAATGGAATTCAAACACCTAATAGTTCTTCTATCATCTAGTAGGCCTTCCTCATCACCTCCAAGTCACATAGATTCACCTTGCAGCACTAACATACTCACCACGTAGCTAACCAGCCGTCACTCCCACTAATAGGGGCAATGTCGAACATATAAGTTCGAAACACTTGCTCACACAATCAGCACCTCGGTGCTCAAGCCATAGGAAAAGATCCGGCCTCAAGTCCTCTAAACTTGCCCAACATAAACTCACAGAGATTACATCTCACCCCTCGATCGGGGAATCACAAGCCATCAAGGCACATCAGATACTAAGCGCTCATGCGCGTGTACGAACACGTGGAAGGAATTTCAAGAGTTTCTTTTCAAGCTGAATCAAGGACGCACGATAAGAATTCAAGAATGTGAAGTTTTCCTAAAGGTTCTGCAGCCTCTCAAGGATAAGTATAAACGTCTCTGTACCGATCCACGAGACTCTACTAAACCGGCTCATAACTCGCGAGACCAAGTAACCTAGGCTCTGATACCAACTTGTCACGACCCCAACCCCGGTCGTGATGGCGCCCAACACACTGCTAGGCAAGCCAGACCAATTCAACAACCTTAACCCTTTTTATGCAGTTTATGATTCAATTTACACAAATAATTACTAAGTCATAATATTGAAACTCTAAAATACAATTAAAACATGCGAAAAACTCAAGTAGAAATACTACTACACAGCCCGAAGAATCCGGTGTCACAAGTCTGAGCCTCTAATACACGAGTGTCAACCTACTACATATTTCTCTAAAGAAATGCGGAAATAAAGCAAATAGGTTAGATGGGAAGATCAGGACTGCGGACGCCATGCATCTACCTTGATGTTTCCAGATATGATGCTCGGTAGAGAAATCCTCACTCAGCCTCAATAGGTGCACCTAGATCTACACACAAGGTGTAGGGAGTAATGTGAGTACTTCCAACCTAGAGAGTAATAAACATAAATAAAGGCTGAGAGTAAGAAATCCTGGATAGGCACAATGTAAGCTATAATTACAGCAGTTCAATCCAGATAATATCAACTCAATAAATCGATGAAAATAATAATGATGCAACAGATAAGTAAATGAATGACAATCAATTAAGAAATGCAACCCGCTCCATTTGTTTATCGTCGATGGCGCTTACTGGGGGTGTGCAGACTCTGGGAGGGGCAATATCAAGCCATCTCGTGGCATCCATTAGGCCCTAAGCCTCATATCAATATCAATATAAAACTGTTGCGGCGTGCAGCCTGATCCCATACTCAGTCCAGAATTATATAAGCCCCTCGGGCACAATAATATAGAACTATTCAGCCCAGACTTCATTCGAAATATTATTTAAGTTCCAAGTTTTGAGAAAAAGTGGCTGAGTTTGCAAAATAGTACTAACTAGGACTGAGTTCAATTGTCTAAAAATATGGTAAGAAACCAGTAAAAATAATCCCTGAAGGATTCAATCTGTTGGTACGAGGCCAAATTATGACAATTAATCCATTTTTATAAGGATCTCACTAAGCTTCAATCAATTGAGTAGTAATTTTATTAAGCGGGACGGACCAAGTCACGATCCCCGACGGTTCTCTACCCCACGCACGTTATCCGGCATGCAAGTCACCTTAACATAGCACTACAATGTGCAAATTCGGGGTTTTAAACCCTCAACACAACATTTACATCTATTACTAACCTCAAGCCGACAAAAATCCTAGCTCGCTATGCCCTTGCCTCTCAAATCTACCTCCTCGCACGTCGAATCTGACCAAAACCACAACGAATACGTCACATTATGTTATAGGATCAATATCCAATCGAAAATAATCGAAAAACATCAATAATCCCGAAATTGAAAAAACCCGAGCACCGGACCCACTTCTCGAAATTCAAAAATTTTTACAGAAAACTGTTCTTCGTCTTCTCCCAATTCCGTACATATAAAGAACACCAAAATCGGAGTCCGTTTGACCCCTCAAATCGACCCCTAAAGGTCTCATAATCTCAGGCCCCAAAATCCTATTTTTCTACTGTTTTTCATGAATTAAAGGCTGGGATTATGGTCTATAATCACCCATAAACGAGTTTTAATAATCAAATCACTTACCTCTATGATACCCACTGATTTTCTCTCTTAAAAATCATCTCAGAAGCTTCTTCCCATTCAAAAATTGGAAGAAAACTCGACTTGCTCATTATAGGTATACTGTTCACGCGTTTTAATACTTCCAGTAGATTCCTTGTGAAATTATAATGAATTTAGGCTTTTGAATCACTCAATTTGACCTTATAATGAAGGAGATATGTAGGTTTTAAGATTTGCAAATAGTACAGGTTTTTAATACGCCGTCAGGGGCAATTTCGTCATTAATCCGAAAATCTGGGCAACCTTGGTAATATGGCCATAAAATCCTCATACGATGTCCAAATTTGACGATTTGTTTTGATACGGGTCCGTAATTACGATACGGATCTAGTTCTTTATTCAAAACAGTAATCGGAGCTCATTTGTTTAATATGATATCATTTATGCTTGAAGAAACGACGTCAAAGCATAAGAAAAACGAGCACAACGCAGCCCAAACCTGTCCGAAACTCACCCGAGCTCCTCAGGACCATATAAGAACATACTAACACATCACATATGATCATTCAAACTTAGTTGCACTCTCAAAATATCAAAACTAACATCAGAACACCAAATTTATATCGGATTCAAGCCCTTTTTCTTCTAAAACTTCCGAAACACGCATTTGATCAAAACCCAACCAAATCACCTTCGAATAACCTGAAATTTTGCACACACATTCCAAATAACCTAACAAAGCTACAGCAACTCTCGGAATTCCATTCCGACCCTTGGATCAAAATCTCACCTATCAACCGGAATTCGCCAAAATACTAACTTCGCCAATTCAAGCCTAATTCTACACCGGACCTCCAAAATCACTTCCGATCACACTCCTAAGTCAAAAATCATCCCCCGAAGCTAAACGAATCATCGAAATCCACATCCGAGCCCTCTAACTCATAGGCCAATATCCGGTTGACTTTTCCAAAACAAGCCTTCCTTAAAGAGACTAAGTTTCTCATTTCCTTCCAAAAATCAACCCAATTCAACTCGTTCACACAAGACAATGATAATGAAGCATAACAAAGCAGGAAATGGGGGAAACGGAGCAGTTCTCATGAGACGACGGGTCGGGTTGTCATAACCAAGTAGGAGACAAAGTGATGGTGAAAATCCCAAAGCGATACTAGTTTGTGGGGGTCCATGACCCTCGCCTATTGCAAAAATACATTGGACCATTGTCCGTTGAGAGGCACATTGGAAAAGTTGCATACCGGGTGGATACCCCACCCTGGTGCAAGATTCATCTAGTCTTCCATGTCAACCTTCTGAAACCTTTTCGGGAAGGCATGGATGATCCTTCGCGGAACCAACTCACAATACCCAGTATTTGAGGCCCTAATTCAATAGGTAAAAGGTGTGCATAAGCTATTCTCGATGATCGAGTGATTCATACTTCAAGGAAAGATCACCAAGTGTTCCCAGTGAAATGGCAAGGCTGTGATGTAGAGGAGAATACTTGGAAGAGGGGAACAAACCTCAAATCCTAAAAGAACCTAATCGACGATTATCTTATAAGTAAGGCACCGAGGTCGGCAACTCAAGTAGGAGAGAATGTTGTAGGCGGCTTTCCAGCCATTCCCCTGACCCCTTAGACGCACCCTAGGGCATTCTGGAAAGTATTCCAATGCCTAGCGCCATGGACGGTCACGTGGTCTTGTCCGCGCCAAGTGACAAGCGAGATTGTGCCTATGTCACCCCACTGATAGCCCTCACCAACGCCAAGTCGCAGATAGATGCCAACAGTGCCGCGTGCGTAGACTTTGATGCTAAAGATAAGGTTATCGCCAACGGACCTACTTCTACTTTGTAGTAATCTAAGTCCTTTTCATGGCCTCCTATATTTTCATTATGTCTCTCTAGGTTAGTTAGGTCAAGTCTATTCGAGAAAAAAAGTGTAAAAGTCCTTTTTCTCGAACTAATTACTAGTATTGTAGAGGGTAAATCTTATCCAAACATAATTAATCTTAGATCTAACATACAGAGTGTCAAAACAAAATATGAACAATAACGTGTAATATTTCTTCATGTAATATTCATACATAAAACATAAGGGATGAGCTTACATATGGGGAAGACTAGTATCATAATCATGGAAACAAGGAATGCGGAGAGAAGGAACTGCTGATGGCGAAGAGATTCTTCTTGTTAGCCTTTCCAGAATGCTCCCCCTGGGTTTAGCTACCCTATTTATACCAATAACTTCCCTTTTAACCAATGGTATTTGACCAGCGTACTTTCTCACAACTGTACCATCTATCGTTTGCTCGACCATTACGTTTATTCTGCAACGTAAGCTTTCCGATGATTTGACCCCGACGATGGTCGAGGTGATCTTTATTATCTCGCCTTGTGAGCACTACTACAACTTGGTCGATCCCATATCATTCCTCTTATGGATGATTAACCTATTATTAGATTTTGACCGATACAGTTAGTCCATCCGTCCATTGGGGTCACCTCTTGGCAGGCTCAACGGATAGGCTTTGTTGATTTATAAGTTAGGAGAAATATGATCGTTACACGTTGAACGAGACCCTTAGGTTGGGAAGGCAATGTGATGATTCAATGGTAACTTCGGACCGTTATGTCAGTTTAGAACAGGACCATTGTGTCAATTTGCAACATCATGAATACCCCTTATGCATCATTACGGCACATGTTTCCTAGGCACCATATCATTTCTCGTGCCTTATCAGTTTTTGATTGGCGGCTCTCGGGTTTTCCGCTCGGGGCATTTATGTTCCTATAAATATAGGGAAGTCATCCCTCGATTGTCATGCTTTATTGATTCATTTGAGGAATTTTACAAATCTTCACCTTCTTCCTTGCTTCATACTTATCTCATATTTCTGATTTCGTATTTCTTATTTCATATTTCTGCTCTTATTAGACTTAGATGCTACAATCCTCTCTTCTCCTTCATCATATTAATTCATTATGATCGCTCAGATGGTTGGTACTTCTTCCCAGACTTACAGGTTCGTCGAAGCTCTGGCGCTTGAAAATAACGCACCTCCTCTTGGAGAGGGGGTAGAGGAGATGGAAGATGAGGGAATTCCAACAGCGGCTGAGATACTGCCCCGTCCGAGGAAATTATGGACTGACTTCAACAGCCCCATCAGAGAAAAATCGGATCCTACACCCTCTACTATGGGTGAAGCGGCGATTGCGACACTCAATACCAAGTGGGGGATTCCAAACCATATTGAGATGTTGTCGGTGATAGGAGCTGATATCGTATATTTGGATTGCATAGGGTACTGCACCTTCTGTACGTACCCTTTTGTTATTGAATAGACGCTTCCTCTCCCTAGTGACAGACTTCTTCCATTTATATGAAGTGTGCCCAACTCAACTTTCATCGTACGTGTACAAACTTTTTCTCATGCTACTCAAGTACGCGAAGCTCGTCGGTTGAGAGGTCAATTTGGGACACATGCTTAATATTTTTGCCCCTTAACTTATTTGAGGCACGAAGTTCCACATGCGCCACCGAGGAACAAAGAGCCTGGTGGTAAAGATGGATGAAAAATATATTCACCGTTTCTGGGAAAGCTAATTTTATGTGTGGACTGAGTACCTTGTGGCTAACTCAGCAGGGTTCCCTGAGAGGTGGAACTTCACACGTAAGTTTTCCTGTTTACTTTGTAACTCCTTTCGAGGCGGTGGTTGAGCTTTTTTAGGTGACATTGGCCGAGAGATTACTCTCCCGCCTGTTGATGACATCCGTGAGTGGGTAAATGCTATTCTTCCCCATACAGTTTGGGTCCGTAAATGGGTGTCCTTTTATGAGAAGTACGGACGTAAATCTCTCACCGGTAAGTTGGTATGTTACAGTTTCTTTATTATTTTTTTGCCTCGTAGTTTGATCTTATTGTTATATGGTTATTTTTCTTCGTTGACAGGGAGAGGGCTCTTCCGCTAGCATTCTGTCATCCAACACCTCCTACCGGCCCGCTGCCTAACCCTCATTGAGAACTCAATCGGCACATATGGCCTAGGCTGTGGGTGCGAAAGTTACTTAATCTGAGACTCTGGGTTCCGATGTCCGCTCAACGGGTGAATATTCTCATGCTAATAGCGGAGAGAGTCCGTCAAAAAGATGGCGAGTGGAGTTAGAGGCATCTCCCCTAACCGAAGCATCTTCGGGGAGAGACCTTATCTTGGCGGCGTCTGAAATTAATAGTGGTACTAACCCGGTCGTAGAGATAAACCCAGTGGCAGAGGCTGCAGCCATTGTGAGTGATCGACAGGCTATTGCGACGGACAGACATAGTTTCGAAGCTGTTGTTGATATTTTGGGTGCCCTTTTGTCATCCGGACCAAATCACGCCTCTTCTTCGGCCATAGTGAGGGGAAAAAGTGTCATCGTTGATGACTATGAGTCTAATTTCGACCCTAATAAAGTTAAGGTATTTGAGGAGGGATTTACCCTTACTGTAGTAAGAGCGGGAGGTTCTTCCCGAATACTTGAGATCCCATAAGATCTCAACCTCCTGCAAGACACGGAGGGTCTAATACCGCAGTTCAACATTCTATACTTTATCGGTGGTCGCGATGGGTTTGAGAGTAAGTCTTCTCATTTTTTCCCCCCCCCCCCTGTGCGGCCTTGGCCTTTACTAACCCTCCTCCCCCTTTTTGCTTTCAGTCTTACATGATGGAGATCGAGAGTGCTCGTAGGGCCCCGGCCAAGATATTTCTGAGGATGCTGGAAAAATATCAGCGCTATCGTAACAAGTGCCATGAGATGCATGAGCTGCTTAGGGAGAGCACTGGCAGCCAGTCTCTCGGGGAGGAGTTGGAGAAAATGGATCAGGAGCTGATGCAATCCATTCGCAGGTGTAGTGAGCTCGAGAAGTTACTTCGTGCAAAGGACGAGGAGCTTGAATTGGGAAAAAGGGTCGCTGCAGAGTGTGAGCATCTCCAAGCGAAGGTGCTATCGTTGTAATCTGAGCTTGATCAGAATACCGTTAGAGTTGAGGCCTTGAGTGCAAAATGGATGGGGAAGTTAGCCGAGCTGAAGAGAAAAGTGTCCGAGATAGAGGACGCCGAGAATGCTCGGGTGTCGGCTTCAGCAAGGGCGGCGGCGTTGGAGGACACCATCCATGTCCTTCAATTAGAGAAGGAATCCGAGA
The DNA here is from genome assembly GCA_026770625.1 of Nicotiana glauca. NCBI lineage: Eukaryota > Viridiplantae > Streptophyta > Magnoliopsida > Solanales > Solanaceae > Nicotiana > Nicotiana glauca. The sequence goes on along the minus strand of MU749346.1, from coordinate 58,152 downwards.
GGGCGACGGCCACGCTAAAGGGAGACGAGTCTCGAAGAGCACATCAGCGAGATTGATCGAAAAGCTTCAAATTTGGGAGATCGGGTCGCTATCCTCGAGGCTGAAAAGGCCCAATTGCTGGCCCAAGTTAAATCTTCCTCTGCCGCTATTCCTCGCCACTTGCATGAGCTTTGGATTCATGCCAAAGCCCAACGAGACATATATAAGAGTTTGTGGGAGGCGGCAATGTTTCTAAGGCCTCTTATGAAGGAGCCCAGGCGAAGGCACGAGAGGCTCGTGTCAATTGTAGCTATGACCCTGCAACATCGGAGGTCGGCGAGGTTGTTGACACTAAGGAGGAATTTAAAGATAATGATGGCGAGACTGACGGTGATGACACCGAGTGAAAAGTTGTTGCTGCTTTAGTATATGTATTTTTTTTCGTCTCTTTTTTTTGGGCCTGTTTTGACTTTGTGTAAGGTGCGGCTGTTGCGCATGCATATATAAATGAAAAAGTGGTTGTCCTCGTATATATTTTGATTTTTCTTCTCCTTCTCTTGGCGAGGTCGAGTAGGGTCTCGTCGTATGAGTCTGAATGGAGACGTTTTGGACCCGTGTATTCGGGCGAGATTGACTTTTGATTTGTTAATCTAGGCGGAATCATCTTTGATTCAAATAAAGTTGAATTCAAATTTGCCATTTTGGACGAGATCGGCCTCAACCTGAACATTCGAAGGGGATTTTGGTTGACTTGCCGATTCGGGCGAAGTTTGCTTTTCCATATGTATTCGAGCTGGGTCGGACTTCGAATTTGGATCGGTCAATCTTTAATTTATTTTAACCCGTTGTGATTCGAGCGAGATTGAATTCTTCTTTTGGTGATGGCCTTTGGCCGTATGGGTGTTATTTTGAACTGAGGTTGAAATGTTAACCCGTTATAATTTGAGCGAGGTCGTTTTTTTCCTTTTGGTGATGGCCTTTGGCCGTAGGTTTGTCATTTTGAACTAAGGTTGAAATGTTAACCCGTTGTAATTCGAGCGAGGACAAATTCTTCTTTTGGCGATGGCCTTTGGTTGTAGGGGTGTCATTTCGTACTAAGATTGAAATATTAACCCGTTGTAATTCGAGCGAGGTCGAATTCTTCTTTTGGCGATGGCCTTTGGACGTAGGGGTGTCATTTCGAGCTGAGGTAGAAATGTTAACCCATTGTAATTCGAGAGAGGTCGAATTCTTCTTTTGAAGATGGCCTTTGGCCATAGGGGTGTCATTTCGAATTAAGGTTGAAATGTTAACCCGTTGTAATTCAAGCGAGGTCGAATTCTTTTTTTGGCGATGGCCTTTAGCCGTAGTGGTTTCATTTCGAACTAAGGTTGAAATGTTAACCCATTGTAATTCGAGCGAGGTCGAATTCTTCTTTTGGCGATGGCGTTTGACCTTAGGGGTGCCATTTCAGACTAAGGTCGAAACATTAACCCGTTGTTTCATTGTCAGATTTTAGAGGATTTTACCGGTCGTCGTACTTTTTGTGCATACGTCGGGGTCCATCCTGGCGTATTTGGTTTTATTGTTACTGGAGAGCATTGGGCATTCTCTGGGGGAGTCCCAGTTTTGATTAATTTTGCTTGCATTGGAGAGAACGATGTTTTTCCTAGGTGAGTCCCAGTTTGCTTAACTTAGCTTGCATTGGAGAACGCGGTGCGTTTCCTGGGTGAGTCCTAGTTTGCTTAATTTAGCTTGCATTGGAGAACACGATGTGTTTCTTGGGTGAGCCCCAATTTGCTTAATTCAGCTTGCATTGTAGAATATCTTGATAGGGAGCACAAAATGTTGTTTTATTTCATTCGCTGGGGAATACTATACATGTCTAGTTTGTACATATGTTGGAGAAGTTTCCATATATCTAGTCCCTTCATCGGTCGGCCTGGAGAAGCAATCGGTAGGCGGGGCAATGAACTATACTTCAAACTTTGAGACGTCTCCTTCGTCGCTTTATTAGAAACCTCCCCGAGAACCCAATTGAGACAAAACACGGGCGAGGGAAAAAAGTACGACTTGAGGGGCGTCCTTTTTTAGAAGAAGTATTTGGGGTGGGCGACATTCCAATTGTTTTGTAGTAGTTTTCCTTTTATCGTTTCTAGGTTGAATGCTCCTTTGCTTGCTTGCCCATGCGAGTGCTTGCATTCCCATTTAAACCAATGAAAGAGGGGATAAACCAAAAATGAGATTTTTCGTACCTCTACCCAACGCGTCAGCGGAAAAGGGCAGTGCTATAGTATTACTTGCTCCACCTGATGTTTGAATGGTGGTTTTAGATTTGGCGGCCATGTTTAGCTCCATTGTTAACAGCGTCCAGGCTTCGTGTGGGTTGAGCCCACCTCCCTTGCTGAAGTTTTTAAATCGA
>MU749346.1:20374-54520 GCA_026770625.1 Nicotiana glauca | reverse complement strand
GGGGGGGGGGGGGGGGGGGATGTGAAAGTAGAGCAGGATTTGCCCGATCTTTCAAAGGACCGCGCAACAAGCTTTCGTCTCCTCCTCGGGGATGGAAATACGGGTCAATATATAAGGTAAATGCATCGAATGAGGATGTGGCTATGCCAGATAACCATGATCCTATTTTGAACGTGCATATGTCCTTCTTAAACTTATCACTGCAGGCGAGATGTGGATTTTGCCTAGATATTGGTTATAACTTCTACCTTTATGTAGCAGCCTAACCTAGACTAATACTGTTGTCTCGGAGATTTATTTACCGCATTTTTTATGAGTAGGTGTGGCATTTCGCCGGTTCTAGATCTGAAGGAAACTAAGAAATTTGTCTAAGCGCTAAATTGTTCGAGCAAAAATGTGTAAAAGTCCTTTTTCTCGAACTAATTACTAGTGTTGCAAAGAATAAATCTTAGCCAAACATAATTAATCTCAGATCTAATACAAAGTGACAAAATAAAAAATGAACAATAACGTGTAATATTTCTTCATGTAATATCCATACATCAAGCATAAGGGATAAGCTTACATCTGGGGCAGACTCGTATCATAATCATGGGAACAAGGAATGGGGAGAGAAGGAACTGCTGATGGCGAAGAGATTCTTCTTGTTGGCCTTTCCAGAATGCGCCCTCCCCCCCACCTTTTGGGTTTAGATACCCCATTTTATACCAATAACTTCCCCCTTTATCCAATGGTTTTTGACCACTGTACTTTCTCACAACGGTACCCTCTATCGTTTGCTCGACCATTACATTTTTTCTGCGACGTAAGCTTTCCGACGATTTAACCCTGGCGATGGCTGAGTGTTCTTTGTTATCTGCCCTCGTGAGCACTATGACAACTTGGTTGACCCTATATCGTTCCTCTTAGGGACGATTAACCCATGATAAGATTTTGACCCATACAAAGTCCTGTAACTTTGGTTTATTTTTTTAAGCATTATTAGGGGGATCAAGCAAGCAAATAATTCTCTGTACTGGTGTCTCTCCCCCTCGACACTGTATTGTCTTTCTGTAATAGATTTCATTAATGCAATCAAGCTTTCTTTCATTCTTAAATCTCTTTTCTGCTCTCTCAATTGCTCTTGACGTTGGTTTTCCCGTACGGCACCGACAATCTCGTCTAGCGTACGGAGGGGATCCCAATTGGCGAATAGTAATTGCACGGACATATTGCTTAGCCTTACGCCGCCCTTCCAAGGAATCTCAGGAAGACGTAACAAATCATATGCTCCAAGCTTGATTCATAGCTTTACCCAGTATATCTACTTAAGTATAACGGACTATCTAAGAGATTAATCAAGATATATGCAAGTTGAACTCTATATTTTTATTGGAAATATATATATAAAGTAATTTAACAATCACATATAAGATGCAAGTAAAGCATGTAAGGCCTAATTCCAACTCGAAATTGACACAGCAAACACTGATCTGCTACGTCTTTAGAGACTATTCCCCCAAAAATATGTGAACAAGGAGACAAAGAAGAAGCATAAGAGGGCATTTTGGTCCATATACTTCCCTCTTCCAACTGGATATTCCAATATTATTAGTCGGCCATTGACGATATTGACGAGGACGCGCACATTTCCTCTATAGCTCTTCTTCTTCTTCCTCCTCTTCCTCTCTTTCAATATTCCACCCTTTTAACCCAGTCAAATGTCAACCTCTCCCTTATTAATCTTCCTATATTAAACATCTCTCTTTTCCAATCTTCAATTCCTGCAGCGCAATCCATTTCCAACCCTAAATCTCTCAGTTTCCCTCTTCTCTTATTCAAACAAAATGGGCCAATATTCATCGACCCACTGTGGCGGTGGGCCGAAATTCCGTCACCGTAACCTTCACCCGAGCCCACTTCCCAACCACCACCGTTCCACCTCCGAATCTGATTTTTTCTCCCTCATGAATTCAGATGAAGATGAATCACTAATCCCCTCGGATTTCGAAAACCCAGATTACACATATGAGCTTCCCGATGAATGTTTAGCTTTAATTTTCCAGTGCCTGAGCTCCGGCGACCGGAAAAAATGCTCCCTTGTCTGCCGGAGATGGCTTTTAGTGGAGGGTCAAAGCCGTCACCGCCTTTCGCTCAACGCAAAAGCTGAGTTCCTCCCTCATATTCCCACCATCTTCTCTCGTTTCAATTCCGTTACGAAACTCGCTCTCCGATGTGACCGAAAATCCGTGAGCATAAATGATGAAGCTTTGACCCTTATATCCCTCCGTTGCGTTAACCTCACGCGCTTAAAGTTGCGTGGCTGCCGTGATGTTACCGATGTGGGTATGTCTGCTTTTGCAAAGAATTGTAAGAGTTTGAAGAAATTCTCATGTGGGTCTTGCATGTTTGGAGCCAAAGGTATGAATGCTTTGCTTGATCACTGTTCTACCCTTGAGGAATTATCTGTTAAGCGTCTTCGGGGTATTAATGATGGGTTTGCAGCTGACCCCATTGGGCCTGGAGCTGCTGCTTCATCGCTTAAATCTATATGTTTGAAAGAGTTGTATAATGGGCAGTGCTTTGGGCCATTAATTATTGGGTCGAAGAATTTGAGGACTTTGAAGTTGTTGCGTTGTTTGGGTGATTGGGATAGGCTTTTTGAGACAATTGGGAGTAGGGAAAATCATGTTGCTGAGATTCATTTGGAGAGGCTTCAAGTTAGTGATACTGGGCTTAACGCGATATCGAATTGTCCAAATTTGGAGATTTTGCATTTGGTGAAAACGCCTGAATGCACCGATGTTGGTGTTGTAGCAGTGGCTAGGAAATGTAAGTTATTGAGGAAGCTTCATATTGATGGATGGAGGACTAATAGAATAGGGGATGAGGGTTTGGTTGCAATTGCTGAGAATAGTTTGAATCTCAAAGAATTGGTGCTTATTGGTTTGAATCCTACGTTGACTAGTTTGTTGGCGATAGCTTCGAATTGTCAGAAGTTAGAAAGATTGGCACTTTGTGGCAGTGACACTATTGGAGATCCTGAAGTATCTTGTATTGCCACCAAATGTATGGCCTTGAAGAAGCTGTGTATCAAGGGATGTGAAGTGACGGATGAAGGGATTGAGTCTTTCGCGTGGGGGTGTCCGAATTTGGTGAAAATTAAGGTTAAGAAGTGCAAGCACGTGACAGGTGATGTTGCAGATTGGTTGAGAGCTAGGAGGCGATCGCTAGCAGTGAATCTTGATGTTGGGGAAATTGATATTGAACCTGTGGATGGTAGTGCAAGTGATGGTGGAGCACTAGAAGATGCAGTAGAGTTTCAACCTATAGCGAATACACTGCCCATTATTGCTGCCACTGATATTCCATCGACAAGCAATGTAGGTCGATCAGCAGCAGCTAAGTCATGGTTCGGGTTTCTTGGAGGAAGAGGCCTAGTGGCGTGCACTCTCCGCATGTGGTCAAATGGTAATGGTGATTCTAGTGAGAGCTTATGAATATTGTGAACAAAAGTTAAAAAAGAGAAAACATACTGCTATTTAGTTGCTGTAATTGGTCGTACAATGATCTACTCTTAACTTTTTTTCATTCATTCCTTTTAATTTTGTATTTGCAATCTTCAATACAATGTGCAGATATACATCTCACTTCCCTTTCCGGTGAACTTTAGTATGATTTTGTTTAACTTTATGTGTATGATAATGGCAAAATCAAAATTTTGCTATAGCCATAACCATTTTCATGTTAGTTCTTGGATGACAAGGAGGGGACTTTGGCGTAACCGGTAAAGTTGCTACCATGTGACCAGGTCACGGGTTCAAGCTTGAACCCGTTGAAATAGCTTTTTTCAGAAATGTAGGATAAGGTTGCGTACAATAGATCTTGTGGTCCGGTTCTTTCGCAGATCCCGTGCATAGCGGGAGCTTAGTGTACCGAGCTACCATTTTCTTGGAAGATAAAAGCTAGTAACTTGCAAAGCAAATTCTCCTCAACAGGCATGACTAATTGGAAGTCCCTGGTATAATAATTAGTGTCTGTTGTGCTAGATACTCTATATAACTTTGTGTTAAAGATGAAACTTTGTAGAGGATTTGATAGAGATATTGCTTCATTAGTTGCTTCTGGATAATGATCAGCTACGTCAGTAGCATTGTCCAATTGTGATCTGTGACTCTGAGGATGTGTATGTTTAGTAGATGTATGCCATCTTTCCCTATTTGATGTTGATGATGTTATATCTTATACCTGTGCTCCACGTAACTCTTCGACGGAAGAAGCGTGTGTAATTTTAACATAACTTGTTTTTTCTGTGTGTTGGTATGTTGGTTGCTAATGCTTAATCCTATGCTAATTCACATTGCTATCTAGGACTATGGGAAATCAACGTTCAAATTTCTAACGGAGAAATTTTTTATAGGTGATTTATTCATCTGTCTAAATTTTGGTGAAGATGATTACTTTGGTAGTTGTGCTGGTGACATGAAGATTGTTAGAATTAGTTCAGGCTGCTCTCTGCCAGCTTAAGTCTTTTATTGAAACTTTGCCTCCTATAACAAATGTTTAACACCTTATTTATTTTAAATAAATATTATTTAAAAAAATTATATTCTATAGATACTTTTTAGCGTTTATAGCAAAATATTTAATTTTTGTTACCTCCTATTCCTAAACCGCTAAATATGCTATTCAGTTAGACTATTTTCTTTTGCTCTCTACATTGATACATGTCATTCTCTTCCTTCATTCCCTGAAAACACGATACTCAATCTCAAAATTTCTCACTCACATTACCTACCATTAGTCACAAACGGTATTTGCCTGGTATATCACGAAGACTTCTCTAACTTTTTCCCCTCAATTTTGTGCAAAACTTTATCGTCTACTCTATCTAATCCTCCCCCCCCCCCCCCCTTCTTCCCCCATTTTTACTTCATCCCACAATTCAATTAAGAAGCGAGGAGTTGTTGACGGCATGGACTCGAAAACGATATGCTACTTACAGGATGCGTGGGGAACAATGAGATTCAGGGTTTTTTCTCGACGGCAGATTCGTCGGAAATTAAGGTTTGTTCTTGAACAAAGACGACGGACTTTCGGGCTGAGCAACTTGATTTTCTGTTAATATATTTAAATGTATTTTCAACATATCACGTTGTATTTTCATGTATTTCATTGTATTCATTGTCTTTTCTCTCATTGTAATTCAATGTATCTCGTTGTATTCCATGTATTTCATTGTATTCACTATTTTTTTTCTTCATTGTATTTCAATGTATCCCGCTGTATTTCATTGTATTTAATGTCTCGCTATATATCATGAATGTATTCATATATTTTTTTTAATTAATAAAGTTTATGTATTCAGATGTATTATATAAATTTTCTGAAGATTGTTATGTTTTTAGGGTATTTTTCAGTTGAGAATCTTTTTTATAACTGGAAATGCAAAATTTGTGTGTTATAATTGAGTTTGTTGAGTTATATTAGGAGTCTATTATGTTAATTGATTCACTTTCCGTTTAAAAATAGTGTAATCCCTTGTTTCACGTCGTAAATACAATCGAATACAATAATATGTTCAGCTGTAATCCCATGTTTCACGCCATGAATATAGTCGAATACACTCGAATACAACAACTGATTAGCTGGACTTTCTTGATTCACGCCTATTTTTGCTACTGTATTCATGAATATAGTAGCTTAAATACATCTAATACACCTTATTCCAATAGAAAAATGTATCTATAATCCGTAATATAGCAAATGGTATCTATAGATAACTAATTACCACTAAAAGATAGTGCTTTGTAAGAATTTCTCGTAATTATTTACTAACATCCTGTAATGGTAAACATTGATGGGCTTTGATTGTAGTTTTGAGACTCAAAACGAAAAGGCTGTTTCAGCTGGAGGAAGTAGTCAAAGTAGTTTAAACTAGTACTATAAAGAAGGATGAAGTAGCAAAGTTAAGAGGCCAACAAATATTCTGTCATTTAGTATGTGATTGACTGAGTAATTAATGGATGATCAAGTTTGAATGAAAAGAAACGGTCTAAAAAATGTGTCTGTACCAGTCGAGGGTCTTGGTCGTCTTTGAGGCGAATAAAATTTGTACATTTGAATCTTATCAAATTTAACTAGATTACATATATTCTGTTCCTTTTACAAATTTTGTATGCTATACGAATACAAACCAACTTCTCCTCTCCATCAACAAGTCAGCACTTTGCATTTCAACCCGGAACAAGAAGTTCTAAAATTTCGTTTTTGGGTAACAAATTATAATAAAGAGAAGAATGAAAGAAAAAAGTTAAGCAGATGGTGCTTAAGAGCCCATTTGGATGGGCTTATTTTAAGTGACTTTTAAGCCAAAAGTCATAAGTTAGGAATTCTAGCTTTTTGCTTTTGGCTTATTTTTGTCATTTTAGCTTAAAAACAAGTGCTTAAAAGCATTTTTTTAATTTATCCAAACACTACAAAATGGCTTAAAAGCTACTTTGGCTTAAAAGCACTTAAAATAAGTCAATCCAAACGGGCTCTAAATATGCTTATTGCATGTGCAGATATTGTGACTGGCTTTCAAAATGGCGAAATACATAGTTTACCCATTCAACTTACACTCAAATCCCTGTTACACATCCGTTGACAACAGGTATAACTTTACACACCAAACCTTTCAAATGTGTGTCAATTACACACTACTTTTGATCAGCCTCTTGGACGTTTCTGCCTCACCTGACAAATTACAACGGCTAATTACTGGAATTGGGCCCATTTTCTTAACCCTAACGCCCAATTCTTCATCTCCTTCTAATTAAAAGCAACCATTTTCATCTTCTTCATATTAAAAGGAGGCAAACCAATTTCTGAAAAATTCAACCCCCATCTTCACCTTCCACATCTAATATTTTGAAGCTGGTTATATTTGTTCAATTAAAGCGCAATACATTATTATTCTTCTGTCAATTCTCGTATTAGGGTTCATATTGAATGGAGAATTCAGGTCTATTTTGTTGATGTGGAGATGTTGCTGAACTAGTAATTTCATGGGGCACAGACAATCCTGTTCGTCGATTCTACGGCTGTAAAAATTACGAGGTAACCTTAGATTGTTATAATCGTTATTTCAAGATTTTCTAAGCTTCATCTCGAATTGTTTATGGATTTGTAGAAAGATAAGAAAACTGGCTGTAAGTATTTCGCACGGTTTGACCCCCGACTCATGAACATTTGAAGCCGGTGATTTTGGGTCTGCTTAGGAAGAAGAATCAGCTTGAAGGGCATTTGCAGGAATCCAGAAAACAGAGGAACTGGAGGAGAATTTTTTTTCTAATTTTAAGATTAATCTTCATTAAGGCCATTATATTTGGTAGTTCTCAGCATTGCTATATAGTGTAATGACATTCTCATGTATTAGGTCTTCATGTATTTGGCTCATTGAAGTTGTCTATGAGGGTCACCCCCTATTTTATTAGAGATGTATTCAAGCTATTGTGTTATATTACTATTTAGGTAAGTGAAGATTGTTAGTCTTGTCTTGTGTTATGTTCTTATTTAGCTTTGATAACCAAACATGGCTAATGCAGATTTTATAACCAAAGGAAAGCAGTATAAAAAGAAGACCTAAATATCTTTCATTCCATAAAATAGGTGTTCATTAGTAGACACCCAAACTGATTGGCAGCACTTTACAAAATATAGCACTTGGTTGACCATAGCAACACTTTACAAAACATAACACTTTACTCTATTGTCCATAGCAACACTTTACAAAACATAACACATTGTTATCCATAGCAATACTTAACAAAACATAAAGCTTAAGCAACAACCAAAGTCTTCATTTCTTTCTCTGCTTCTTCGTTGGTTGAGATGATGAACTAGCTTGACTAAGATTGTGTTGTGATGCTGCATTTCTTTGAAGTTGTCTTGTGCTTATGGCTTTTTTGCCCATCTACCTCAAGCCAACACTTCTTGGTTGGTAAGTACATTCCTCTGTTGAAGCTGTAGATCTCTTAGTCTTAGTTCCGGTACTAATGACACTTGGATTTTGTCCTCCACTCTGCCAAAGTAAAGTAAACTTAGTTACAACATTACATTCAATAGAAGGAAGATATACTAATTATACCTTTAGTTAGTTCACACACAGTAAAAGAAGTGAACTCATTCCTTGCTTGAAACAACCCAAAACCACTGCCTCTACCTCTTCCTACCCCTCTACCTATTGCGGAAACACCTCTGCCTCTTGCTGATTGTGAACTAGATGATGTAGTAGTACTAGTTCCTCTTGCTCTTCCTTTTCCTCTACAATTTCCAGCAGTGGCATTTCCAGCCATGGCATTTTCAGCAGCAGCATTTCCAGCAGCAGATTTTTTACTAGGGCATCCTCTCTTGTTATGTCCACACACACCACAAAGGAAACAAGTCATCCCCATACCTCTCCCTGAAAGCTTCCTTGATTTTGGATGTTCAGTTTCTTCTCTTTTCCTATTTCTTTTTTTGGTCTGCCAGGCATGTTTCTAATAGGGGGAGGTTCAATAGGGGGTGGCCCGAAGATGGCCATTGTTTCATACATGGCACAAGTTAGATAAAGGTTGAATAAGCCTTCAAGTAAGTGGACTTACGATACCAATGTGCAATGTGGTGAATAGGTTCTATGTCCTTGAAATGCATGCTAGCAATTGCATGACAACAAGGGATAGCAATGTGGTGAATGTGTTCTCCACCTCTACAACTGCCCATGCAATTGGAAACATCTGATTGTTTCCATCTTTGGAGACAACTACAAGAAGTTGTCTCTTGCAAACTCCTTTCAAGAAACATCCATCAAGGCCAATAATTCTTCTGCATCCTTCCAGCCAGCCCCTTTTCATGGCATGTAAACAAACATAGATTTTAGAGAATACCAGTTTTCCATCACCTTGATCTTCTGCTTTCACCACACATGTACTCCCAGGATTAGTTTGCAAAATCATATCTCTATAGTCATAGAGTGTTTTGAACTCTTGATGCACATCACCAATGATTTCTTTCAATATCTTAGCTCTAGCCCTATGAACAGTTGATCTCCCTACATAGAGGTCCAGTTCTTGCTTTATCAATTTTTATAACTCCCAAACCTTCATACCTGGTTGTGACATAATTTTGCTATTGTATTTTTTTGCAATATATCTTGAATTACATAACTTGTTCTTGTTGGTTGTATAACACTTGTGCACTTGATTATATCTTTTCACCTTAAAATTATTGAAACTGCCATCCTTACTAGCTGCTAGAAGTCATCCACATTTAGGTACCATACATCTAACCCTCACTCTGTGTGGCTTATTTATGTACTTCTCAATCTACACCCTTTTTTGAATTGTATATTTGGTGACTGCTTCCCCAAACTGATCAACACTTTCAAATATCAATCCTAACTCCCAAGTGATTTTCTTGGCAGTAGGATCAAAGATCAATCTCTTCTTTTTCTTTTTTTCCTCCATTTTCTTCTTATGTTCTTCACCATCTTCACCTTCCACATCTGATGCAAAGCTTTCAGGATCTGAAGAACCAAAGTATGGCTCATCAGTCCCAACTAGACCTTCATATCTATTTTGCTTACTACATGTACTCAGCTCATCAAACCCAATGTCTACACCTGCTTTATCTATGTTTATATCACCCCTCCTTTTAGGCTTTCACTTTTTTTTCTCCTGCTTCTCTTCACCTTCTCTCTACCTTCACCCAACTCCTCATGGATATCAGATTGGAGGTCATTCTCATCAGGAACATTTAAGTGAACTTCATCAGAACTATCAAAAGTCCAGTATATGTCTACTTCTCCTTCATTCCCAGCATCATCAGAAGTAGAAGAGTTGTAAGTAGCATCATCAAAAGCATTTCTATCACTAGAAGGATTTCCATCAGAAGCAGCAGAACTGTCTGAAGTCCAGTGTATGTCATCAACATCTTCATCATCTACCTCTTCAACCTCTTGGACCTCTATAGGCCTTTTTCCAGAAGCCTTACTACAACTCACACTTTCCCCATTTTCAACAGGGTCATGTACTGATAAAGGGGCAGCATGAGTTATATATATTTCTAGTGTATCCACATCCTCTAACTGATACAAATGTCTAAAATATCCTTATCAGTCAATACATTTATCAGCTTGTCAATCCTATCTATTGAGCATATATACAGCTCAGCCACGTTAATTAGGATCATCTCCCTAGTGTAATCCATAAGCTCAAAGAAGGAAATCCTATCTACATCCACGCCCCCAACATATCTACTAAAAGGACCAACAATTAAGTCACCCCCGTGATACCACTTTAAAGTAACAATTTTAAAAGACATTGTCCCTGAAAGAAGCAGACAACAGGTTTCAATTTCACATGCAAACAAAGAATAAAGAAATCAAAATGAACAATAAAGAAAGAAAAAGACAACACAAGCTCAAAAGATAAAGGTTTCAGTAGACAATGACAAGAAATTTCCCATAAAGATGTCTTAAACCCTAAAAATACTCCTGACGAAATACCCAAATAAACCTAACTATTTCGATCCACCCATCTAAATCAAAACAGTTGAACAACCTAAAATGAGAATACTAACCTGAAAATGAAGAAAGCAACAGCAATACAGAGCAGATGTGTTCTCGTCGGATTCGCTTCAAAGGTTAGGGCTGAAGAATAGGGATTCAAAAGTAGAATTATGTTTGTTAATCTGGCCGCGTAGTTATTTTTAATTAACAGGGTCGGATCTTTTTTGGGTCAAAATTAAGAAAAGGGTCGGTTAGTCTATTTTAATTAAAGAATCGTTTGTTTTTTAATTTAAATAAGCGCGTGTATACACAACAATGAATATTAAAGGGGCTGGTCAAAAGTAATGTGTAATTGACACACATTTGAAAGGTTTGGTGCGTAAAGTTATACCCATGATCAACAGGTGTGTAATAGGAATTTGAGTGTAAGTTGGATGGGTAAACTATGTATTTCGCCCTTTCAAAATAAAGCATAGAAGTTGAGAGGCCATGTTACATTACATTAAACATAAATGCTGTTTACTGATCAACGGTATACGGGCGGTTGTTATTAGCCAAGATTTACATATAAGTATTTCTGGATACTTCTTGGAATTGAAAGTTGTACCTCTTTTTCTTTTATGGCTCTCACTCTCTCTATTTAGTAGAGTTCAAAGAAGCTTCGAATATTGTACTTATGTGCAAATAAAAATTTCCTTGTTTTTGACTTGAATAGTAAACCAACTGTTTTAGTTCTTTCTATGTCTCCATAAGTTTAGGGAGACGATGATTCCTGATGATGCTTGAATAATTAACTTGAACCTTTCAACTTACATGCAACTTTTCTCTAGCTCTCAAAATACTCAGAAACACGTGTCAACAGCTTAAGCCAATATAAAGATATTTCGAGGTAAAGAAATCCTTGGATGAACCAAGAAACGGAGGACATGATACCAATATGCAGCTTGAAGATACTACTGCAGATTCAAATTATTGTGAGATTCACTTAAAACTGACTGAAAAACTAAAAGACTGAAAGACAAAGGAGGTAAAAGACTTCGCACCTCGAATAAAATAACTATTATTCTTATGAGAAAACAAAGATTCGGACTGCCAATTGGATTTAGAGGGATTTTACAAGGATCAAATATTTTGACATCTAAAGCTCCATGCTCCACAAAGGTCAAAGAGCTAGCCATCTTTCTTAAACCTAGAGCTACTTCTTTCAAATTGCCAACAATAAGTTGGATTTTGTGATAAATTAGGCATAAGAATCTGACAGGTCAAACGTCTACCATGAAATAAATCAAAATGGCTAAGAAAATGGTGGATGGTATCAGCTTAAGAATATGTGTAAATTCTAAAAGCTCCCCAACTTCAACAGGGAAAAAGGAGAGAAACAGAAGGAAAATGTTACAAAATATATGTAGCCTTGCGCTGACTCTTTTCCTTTTCTATTCGTGATTCATTCTCTTCATTAATTTTGTTGCTTATTCACTTTCATAATCGTCATCGTCTCCAAAACTGAACACAGATGCATCTGCTGCAATGGCCTTAATATCACTTGAGCCCAGATTCGGAATAGCAGCTCTCTCAACTGTCTCATCCTTGATCTCGCTTGCACCACTTTTAGGATCGCTGCTCCCAAGAGAAAGTTGTTCGGCATTATGTGTTAGATTGGCAATCTGCTCTTTTTGGGAGCCAGAATCAACACCTGCAGCAGCAGTTTGTGAAGCACTTGTCTGACTTTTTGTACTGGAAGGTGCAGCTTCCTCCCCCTCACTATCTGAAAATACATCATCACCACGGTTTTGGCCCCCTGATACCTTGTTTTTGTTCAAATTACCTTTAATTCCTTCACTGGATGAAGAACTGTTTCCTTGTCTTGGGTCCTTTCCTTTGGCGGCACCATCAGCCTTGGACTTTACTGGAACACTTCCTTCATTATCTACCATCACAATCTCAACCTGGAATCCAGGAGATGGTAGTTTCCTCTGAAAGATACATATAGAAAGTGAAAGAAGATGCAAATCCAATTAGAGCCTAGATGAAGGTAAAATGCTATTCAATGGGAAAAGAATGGATCTTCAGAAAGGATATTGAGTCAGACTCTTAATCAAAACAATGTACTACAGATAAGAAGCATATCAATTACCTTATCAAAGCCATCCAATTCTGAGACACCTAAAATCAGTCTGTTTTCCATCATTGACGTGTTTAACCAGCTGTAATGGAAATAGGATGAAATTCTTAGCCCGAAAAAACTATTAAGCTAACATTTCACTTGCACGTTCCTCTTCTCACAAGGAGTTGCCACGGGTAGTGCTAGGAAGAACAGAACACTTCATTATTGATCACTCTAGAAGTTTCTCTAACCCCCGCCCACCTCTCTTTTTTTGTGTGTGCGCGCGTGGGTCTCACTACTTTTATTTTACAATTAAAATATATCCTTGAATGGCATGTACAAACATAAGAAATACTGAAAAGAACAAGAATCAATTGCAAACCAGTAGAAATCTCCTTGACGATCATGAAAACAGATCTTGAAGTCGCCTGCCAATTCAGTTAGACCAGGTTCACCTGGTAGAGCAAAAACCATAATTCCTTTTCTTTGTGTTCGTATCCAAAAATCTTCAGGCTGCAATAACCAACATATAACAAATAAATACAATATATCACCAGGGGACAGATACTTTGAAACTGAAAATGTCCTTTAAAATTAATGTAAGCACGGGATACAATTAAGCAAGAGTCATACACAGAGATTGAACTAATTTACCATAAGGTCCTTAGTCTTTGGATGCTTTTTTGTTGAGAACAGGATGCCTGCAGAAAGTACAACATCAATATCGTGCTGGATTGAGTTATCTTAGCAAACTGAAGGGATAAGATGCATCCTACTTGGTAGAAGCATCAATAAAAGCATTCTTACTCAAATAGGATCTGATTCACGAAGCATCTCGACAAATACAAGGTGTAGCACTGAACAACTCAGCCTTTTAAGGTAGAAGAATGCAAAGTAGCCACTTGACTGTAAGGGGATTATAGATGGATGTTATTTTGCCAATATTGTGTGCAGAAAACCTACCACTGTGACTAGATATAATAATTGACGGCCTTATCCAGGATGAACACTTGTGGAATCGAAATCCTCTCAGCATGCACCTGCAGCATGGTAACTGCTTAATTACTTCTTGAAGATCAGATAAAAAATTAACTGTAGCTAACAAGAAAAGTACCTACGTCCAGGCGGAGTTTCACCACCGAATTGAGTCAAGATGCGCTCAAAATATTTTACATACCTCTAGGAAAAGCACAAAAGTCATTAGCTAGATCAAATGAAATAAATGGCTGTAAATCAATATGTTTCATTGGAGGCGATGACTAACAATCTGACTTGGAAGAATAAGGGCCTTTCCATCTACACATCTTTTTTGGTTATAATAGTTGATGCATTCCTCAGCTGTTGGGAAAAACTGAATAGTAAAAGCGGTAAAACAATAAGTGCGAATGGGAGAAACTAGCAAAAGTTTCAGACTGCATGCAAGTATTTTTCATGTATAAGGTCTCACCTTCAAGAACAGGAGGAGGCTACAAATCATAAGCCCTGTCCTAGCCATTCCAGCTTTACAGTGTACAACTACCACATTTAGAATGTCCTCCTTCAACCACGAATATGCACTTTGGCAAAACAGTTTAATAAGATGAATTGGAGGGCAGTTGTGATCATCAAATGGGAAAGATGCAACCTGTTCATATTCAACAGAAATCATCTAAACTGAAGATGTAACAGTATACAACTGCAAAAAGTTCAAGACTTTTCACTTGTGCAAATTCTTGAAAGAAAATCTCAAAATGAACAGGTACTCATCAAAATCCTTCCAGAAAAAAAATTTCTCCACTTCGTGGCTCTGTAATCCCGAAAATGAGCTAGAACAAAATAAAGTTTTAGATCGGTATAGGATCAGCAATGGAGATGTTCCACTATCAGCCATCTATTTTAGCTTTCTGAGTTAACTACATGCAGATTAGAATATTTTGCCTGCCTATGTTGCTCGGACTCTCCAAAAACATCACCGGGTGCATGTCGGATCCTCCAAAAGTAGTGTATTTTTGGAGGATCCGACATGGGTGCGGCGGCATTTTGGAGAGTTTACACAACATAGTTGCCTGCAGATCTAAACACATTGAATATGTGGGGCACTGGATCTAGCCCAAGCATCCAACTGGTTTAGAAGCATGAACCAGACATTTAGATCAAACAAATTCCCTAAAAGTGGATTGTAGCAGACTTTTTGCTTATTAGTCAGGTTGAGTATATTTTGGGATTATTGTTTCCTAGTCGTTTTACGATTCATCCAGTGCTATTAGCGAGCATTTGGACCCATAAAGCGAAGGAGCTTTTCATAATAGGCGAGTGCAGTACCCAAAAACCTTGCTATTCCATTACTCCAAAATTCATACCAATCTCTTTTATGAATGTTATGATGGCCAGACCTCTTTCCAGGCTGCTCTCAAGGCAGGTGTTTGAAACTAATCTCTTACATTGACACAATTTAAATAACTTCTTGAACCTGTGATTGACTGAGTAATGAATGTTCAAGTAACAACATGTCCTTTTTCCCACTCTAAATCTACGAATAGTCGCATAACATCAAGATGTTAAATATCATTGTGAGGATTCTTGGTGAATCTGATGAGATGAATATCATCCACAGTTACTAACGCTATAATTTGCTGTCTTACATGATATCTTTTAGAACAAATTAAGAAAGCTGGCTAAGTGACACTGCAGAATAGTTTGGCTCTAACTTAATAATTGATAAAGCCATAAAACAGAGAGATAAATAAGATAAGAATAAAGAAAATGAAACAGTTATATCAATTTATTCTGTAATGTTTTGGTTGTTCCATTGAAGCTAAACAGCATTTGCTACCACCAGCAACAGGGGTAGTGTCCTGAGAGAAACTTTCTACTAATCAGTATGAAGGATGGATACATCTTTAGAAGGATGCACAGATTTCTACGTTCAGAAGAAATGTTGACCAGGTTAATATTCTAGTAGTTGAAACAAACCCCATTAAGGAAAGTTGCCAGACAGGTACATGATAATAAAACAAAAAATACGTCAGATTTAATCAGCAAGACATTGCTTTATGCCTTGAACCGGCTATTCCTAAGTATGACATTTTGCAATGAGCACATATCATAAGTTTTTTCGAGAAAAGAACTAACAGGGATCTCCACTCTAAACCACAAATATGATGGAATCAAGAATTTAATTTATAGAAGGAAGAAATTTGCACCTTTCCCCCAAATAGTGAAGCATCGTACAATCTCTCTGAACAAAGATTATAAACTTTGTACTTTCCCTGCATTCAAGGAGAGATGAAGTTGCAGTAAGAGATAAAAAATGAAATGAATATAATAAGCCATCAGTAATACATTTAAACGCCCATAAGGCTATAGCTGCATTACATTCAAAAAGACAGAGAGTTAACGTATCATGCACATCTGCCGTCCAACTCCCAAATTTTCACTTAGGAAAATTACCAGATCTAATCAAATCTAAAGCAAATAAAAGGAGTATTATCAACAAATGCACTACGTATAAGGTGATATATTATCCACTGAATCAGAAAGCCTCCCCATGTCTTGGTTAAAACTAGAAGACCAAAAAAGAGCATTTCTTTTTCCATCTCACTCTTTCCTCTAGAAAAAAATGAATAAAGAATACCTACTTTTTATTTTCAACCACAACAAAAAAGACAGCAGTTTGAGTCTTTGGGTGATATATTATCCACTGAATCAGAAAGCCTCCCCATGTCTTGGCTAAAACTAGAAGATAAAAAAAGATCATTTCTTTTTCCATCTCACTCTTTCCTCTAGAAAAAAAAATGAATAAAGAATACCTACTTTTTATTTTCAACCACAACAAAAAAGGCAGAGCTGTTTCAGTCTTTGGGACACACTGATGGCAACACTCAAATGCTACTACAGTTCTCTTCTTAGAAAGGCTCCCCATATTCTACTATTACAAAAAACAAATACAATTAAGAAGGTCCATAGAAACATCATGATGAGCAGCCACTTTTACAGCAACCATGGAGCACTCACTACTCTACAAAACTATAGTTATGCTTATGGGTACTTCGAGAAGCACAATTCTCCTAAAACTATAAGATGCACTTCAATAGAGTTATTGGGGACAAAGAGCTATCAAGTTTTACTCGGAGTTACCTTATGATGAGTCTCGAAAAAATTTATCACTTCTTCCATGTGATTTCGGTAGAACCCCTGTATCATTCATTTTATAGGTTAGAGAAATGCAGGTTTGGAATAACTGAATAAGTGGAAAATATCCAAAATTATGGGAGATCTTTACCTCAACATATCCAAAGAAGCCAGAGCTCATGTCGCCTGCAGGAAAACCCATAGCTATGATATTCTCTGTTATGTAAGTCATATCCAAATCAAATCCACCCTCCTGTTTTATTTAACCACTTTACATCAATAATCAGCTATATCTAAGAAAGATACAGCAAATATTCAGAGTCATATTCAAATCAAATCCACCCTCCTGTTTTATTTAACCAATTGACTTCGTATCTTATACAAATAAGAAAAACATAAGGGGTAATGTCTAGAGTTGCTAACTAAATGGTATTGACTTCATATCTTATACGAATAAGAAAAACTTAAGACAACAAAGCAGTAACATTCTGATCTACCTGGTATCTTCGCTTGTTCTGAGAAACTGCATGTCGTGCCTTAACTTGCACAGCCTTCACAGCATTCAGAGATGTGTCAATTAGCCCTTTAGTGATTGATTCAAACACACCTGATTGTGTGGTTGGTGAGTTGCCTCCAGCACTATTATTTGCCTCAGAAGCTTTCGAAGTGAATGGCAAACCAAGACCACTAGCAAAACGTGAGAATGTAGATGTCCCAGTATCCCCAGTTGCTGACCCCTGCTGCCCGGGCGCTACAGGCTGTGGAAAGTTTAAGGTTTTCGCCCAAGATGATTTGGCTGATGTAGGTGACTTAGATGTGTCCTGAGCAGCATTATCTTTCTGCGAAGCAATTGGCTTGGGAGCTTCAGCATCAGAAGATTTACTGGAGAGTTGTGGAGATGGACTAGTGGATTCAGATTCCATTCTTGAACCAAACAGAAAAAAAGAATTAGTGTTGTGAAGAACCACAGTAAAGAATGCAATAGGGTAAGTAATTCATCATAAGACATGTCTGAAACAAAACAATGATCTCTAGTTATCAATCAATGTTAACCTCGATCTAGAAAGTTTACATTTGCTGAGGGGATATAACAAACTGTTAAGAAATTACAACAGGCCATGTTTTTTTAATTCAATTTATAATTATTTGTTCTCTTCCTCCCCTTATACATATTCGCTTAAGAAAATTCAAAACAAAGTACCATTTGTCTTCTTCTTTCCATCTCCTAACTTTCTTTGTCCATTCACTTTGCATTCAATTATACCAGATATTGTTTGAGGCTAGCCTTTGCATCAAATGGTATCCAAAAAATTTTCAACCTGCTCAAATATCTAATGGTGTACATACACCCAGCTATCACCAAAGCATCAGCACAATCATCATCATATATCATCACCATTGCCACATAGTTATTCCCGTCCAGATATAGAAAACCAAAAGCACTTACGCAAGGAGCAGAAAATATCGCAATGTCCAATAGTCTCTGCTGCATATCGTTCAGAAAGCTAAAAAGCAATGATTCCTTTTCACATACACGACCCGGCAAAATTTTTTTTATTAATAACGCCTTAATCATGCAATTGCTTCTTTAAATGCCTAAATATGGCATACTAGCAAAATAAAAAGCCTAAAAGGCATACGGAGCGCCCACATTTAGGACAGAAAGAGACATACGATTGGCATCTCGCTAGTTCAGAGGTACAAAAATAAGCATGGATCCGAGCCTTATGAACTGTTGTGATTCAGAAGAATCACAATGCGGATTGTCAAGTTTAAACGTGAGCAAATATAATTGAAGCAGAGAAATCGGATCACTCACGAAAACTGGAAATCGAACAGAAGCTGGTGCACGCTCTAATCGCGTAGAGGCTTTGAAGTTTCTTCTGCGGTTGTGTATTTCAAATGAATGCAAGAAATGTGATAGACGCAATCCGAATAGGTTCGAGCATTCAAGGCGGTGCAGAGGTGGCGACCGGCTGCCGGCGTCTAGTGCTGTTGTTGTGGTCGATTTATCCAGATCGGGATCCTTTGCAACTGTATTCAAAGCTGAATAATATAAATATTTTGATAAAAGAGCTCACAATTTCCCTCTTCCATCTACTTAATCGTCTCGTCCTAAACTACTACTCCGTCACTTTCCGAATTTAATAGCACTGGTAATACGATAATTCTTTCGTGATCTTTCACTTTTTTCACATTTAAGTTACTCTTATCACAAATTTAATAAGCTAACATTATAATTTCTTTATACTTTGTCTTAGTTTCCGTGCAAGTCAAAATTATTTGTACGTCAACATCGAAAAAGTATATTTTTAAAGGGTAATTGTTATTGTAATCTTAAAATACTTTAGGGGTAGGACAAAGGGAACCATGGGTCACGTGACATGCAATTGAATATGCTTTCCAAATTTGAGGAAATGGAAAGTAGAACGAGTAACATATTTTTGGCTCTAGTAATCAACTAAACAATTGAGTTTTTTTTGATGTGACTAGTGATTATATAACATGGAAAACAAGCCCGTATAAACATCTTTTTTTTGTTGAGCAAATAAGAAAATTTATGTTAATACCACGTAATATTTAAGACATTGTTGTTTGACTCAAAAGAAGTTAAACCTTTTTTTAAGCAAATCAATCAAAGAGATGAAGAGGTAAATCGTAGTTGAGGATAATAACCCCCGGGATCGTTTCAATAATCGGAACAAAAATAGCGGTAAAGAAAAGAGATAGAGAGAGAGGATGATATGGAGACCAATATTAGAGAGAGAATCAGTCTTTCTATTACAAGTGTCATGCCTTTATTACAAGGTTTAGATCCCCTTTATATAATAAGGGGAGGGGGGCTCGAGCTGTGTCCTTAGAGTGATGATGTCAGCGTACTTTATAGCGGAGCCGATAACAGGTCGAGGTCGTCCCTCCTCTCACCCCGAGGTCGTTCCTTCGAGTCGGTTCGTAAACATTCGGCGGTTAGTCATGTTAATGGTAGGACGTGGTTGGTCAAATTCGACCCCATACAGTTAGTCCCTCCGCTCGTCGGGTCGCAATAGGGTGCATCCTCGATGGGCGGAATCAACGTGTCCATCAGGGAGAGTTTGACTTATTGACTTGACACGATATGACCGGTGTAAAACAGCAATCATTCCTGTCGGAATGTTGAAGTAGAATGTTCCGCCTTGAGTGACGTCAGCGTTCGCATGCATCATCATTATGCGTATTCTAGAGGCAGAAAAGAACTGACGCTTTGGCACTTGGTTTCCCGCGTTGATTTGAAATCTGACGCCTCGATTCTAGTGCCACCCAACCCTATAAATAGGGGAAGGGTTCAATTTCATTGGAGAACTTTGGTCATCCCTGAGAATTTCCCAGCCCTCTTCTATTGATTTTTGTGTTTTCGCACTCTCCGTTCTTGATCAGAGATTTTTCTTCTTCTTCATTTCTTTTCGCGTGATCTTTTTCGAATGAAAATATGCCCAAGTCTCACCGCACCAAAGAAAGGGTTCCCGAGCTGGTTCCATCGAAGGCATCGATCTCCTCCGAAGGAGGGGAGGTGGAAGTGGAAGAGAATATCAGTCCTCTCACGGTGGAAGCTCTGTTACCGAGGCATTCCCTGCCTCAGTGTGATTTCAACAAGGATTCCGCAGTTCCGGTTGCAGTGCGTTCTGAGACGGGACAGAACAACTTGGACGACCTCCGTGCAAAATATGGCATACCAGACCACGTAGGGATAGTCCCGCGGGGGAGGATCACGTAGACGCTCACAAGCCGGGCTATTGTGCCTTTTATGAGTACCCCTTCTTGATAGGCTATGGTCTTCCCTTTTTTCCCTTGGCAGAGGAGTTCTGCCGATTCTACCATATCTGCCCGGCTCCGTATACACTTAAAGTGCTGTTGCTATTGACTAAATATGCAGCGTTGGCCGGATGTAGCGTCTCCGTCCATCATCTCTTGCACTTATTCACAGCCGGTTTCCTTAGAGGGACCATGGTGCACTTAAGGATGCGTGGTACGAAGGGATTGGTGGTGGGAACCGACGACCTGTCGAGCCGTAAATTTTGGCACAAATATTTCTTTGTCAGGATCGAGCACATGGTCTCCAACCCTACCGAATTTCCACAAAAATGGAACAAAACGCGTAAGTATCATAGCTTATCAAGTTCTCTGTCTCACGTTGTTGTCGTGGTTCTAACTTTTATATTGCAGCCATGGCTCGCCCGCCCCAGCCCGTTACTGGACTACGGAGCTGAGTCACCGATTTGCTGCCTTACGCGGAGGAAACCCGTACTTTGCCTGCCTTCATGCAATGTTATGGCCCTTAAGTTTCTACAGGTAAACTCTTTATTTTGCTTCGTCGATTAGGCGACCTTGTCTAACTGTGATTTTGTGATAATAGGTCGAGGTGCTTCCAAGAATAAGGCGACAGTTCCTGCTTCCGTGCGTCCGACTACCATTGCGGACGCTCAAGATATTTTATGCGAGTCTGTTCGCGGGGGTCATTCTTTTACACCCCACTAGGGAGCTACGTCCGAGGCTATGGCCATAGGGGAGCCAATTTTGCTGACACAGGCTCCACAACCCGCTGATGAATCTTCTCAGGGTGAGGAGCCGCCGGAAAGGAAAAGGAGAAGACTAGAGACATGAAAGGGGTGGTTGTTGAAGCTGATGATGGTGGAACGTCTCAGCTAGCCTTGGCGCCCCCCTTTATGGCCGACGTTATTCGGTCGGGGAGGTCGGTACGTGAGGAGACAGCCAGCCCAAGGGTTAGCTCGGTGCGTCCCGCTGAGGGGGTTCGTCGAGTAACGTTGATGAGCCTGACGTGGAATCCAATGAATCGAGTTCCGATGTATCCCCTGAGGATGTGAACGAGTTTTTGGGTTGTCACACCCAAGTGGAGGCGGCGACGGATGGACCTGCCCGTCATATAACGATAGGGATTGCAACCTGTTGCTAAATAGCGAGCAGGTCACGTCGTCGCTCACCCTGTTGTGCGCCGCCCCTGAGAGCGGGATGCTTAGGACAATGAACAATGTGGAGCTATCTCGGAAGGTTGCCGGTATGGCTTTGTAGGTAGGTTTCACCACCTTGCTACTTTTTTTCTTTGCTTATTGTACGATGGGTTCGGAAATATGCTTACTTTTGTTTCTCTTTTTTTTAGACCCTCGTCCTGGAGTTGGAGAGAGACCGTCGTGAGTGGAAGACGACGGACCTCTAAAAGAAGGTGTTGAGGAAGTACCGAAAATTCCGTGCTAAGCACCAGGCGGTGGCTGACTTCTATCAACAGAACCCTGAGTTCCAAGTATTTCGCGAGGGGCTAAAGGAGAGGGAGGCCCAGTTGGAACGTAGAGGGGCAGAGCGGGAGGAGGCGAATAGGGAGTTGGTGAGAGTTGTTGCTCGTAACAGCGAGCTGGAAGCTCTCCTTAGGGAGAAGGATGACGAACTCGAACTGAATTGAGGGGTGGCTGCAGAGAATACTGACTTGTAGCAGAGGGTAGCAGGCTTGACCGCTGAGATTGATGTTAAAAAGGCAGAGATCGACAGACTTAAGGGCGAGCTAAGTGCCAATGCCAACAAATTGGTCGTGTTGCAGAGGCAAGTCGTCCCGCCGAGGTCTGAGGAAGTGGGATGCCATTCTCAACCCTCCTGGTCTCGTCCCCCATCTGGTCGGGGCTCGCATCGTAATGCCTATGAAATGTGGGTCTATACAGAGGCTCGGCTTGATATATTCAGAGCTTTACATGCAGATGGTCGAGCTGCGGAGGGAGAGGTTCAAGCGGTGCGACAGGAAGCGCACGCAGCTCGTGAACCATATGGGTATTACCCCGATTCTCCCGACGGGGAGGATGCTACTTTCGAGGACGTCGATCGCCTCAACTCGAATGCATGGTACGAGGACGCTTATCCCATAGGGGGTGGTAGCAAGTTTATGCCTGTTTATTTTTGCTTCTGCCTCTTCTTTGGTTGTGCGGTACACTAAAATTTATCCATGTGGACGATTGTACATAATTTTTGTTGTAATATAAACTTTTATTTTGGTCGCTTAGTATGTTTGTTGCTTATCCCTTTTGTTGTTTTTGTTTTATACTTTGACTTTCCGGATATTGCCTTTTAGGAGATTTCGTCGTGATTCAAATGAGATCGAACTGACGTTGGTCTTGTTCACCAGGGTGGTACTTTGACTGTCGTCAAGGTAACATCCATCGTGGTTCGAACGAGATCGAATGATGTCGATGGCCTTAGCCGTTAAGGTGTTGTTTCGATTGTCATCGAAGTAACATCCGCCGTGGTTCGAATGAGGTCGAACAAAGTCGATGGCCTTAGCCGTTAAGATGTTGTTTCTACTGTCATCGAGGTAACATCTATCGCTGTTCAAACGAGGTCGAACAATGTCGATGGCCTTAGTTGTTAGGATGTTGCTTCGACTGTCGTCGAAGTAACATCCGCCGTGGTTTGAATGAGGTCGAACAAAGTCGATGGCCTTAGCCATTAAGATGTTGTTTCGACTGTCGTTGAGGTAACATCCATCGTGGTTCGAACGAGGTCGAACAATGTCGATGACCTTAGCCGTTAGGATGTTGCTTCGACTGTTGTCGAGGTAACATATGTTGTGGTTCGAACGAGGTCGAACAATGTCGATGGCCTTAGCCGTTAGGATGTTGCTTCGACTGCCGTCGAGGTAACAACTATCGTGGTTCGAACGAGGTCAAACAATGTCGATGGCCTTAGCCATTAGGATGTTGCTTCAACTGTCGTCGAGGTAAGATCTGTCGTGGTTCGAACAAGGTCAAACAATGTCGATGGCCTTAGCCGTTAGGATATTGCTTCGACTGTTGTCGAGGTAACATCTGTCGTAGTTCGAACGAGGTCGAACAATGTCGATGGCCTTAGCCATTAAGATGTTGTTTCGAAGGAGATTCTACTTCCATTCATATCGTGCAGATTTCTGTTTACACAATGGAGATCGGCACTTTTGTTCACATAATAGAGATTTTTGTTTATAAAATGGAGATGAATTCTATTCATACAATGGAGATCGACCTCTGCATAAGTAATGGAGATCGACTTCTGCATATGTAATGGAGATTGATTGGGGTAGTCCCTTCATTACTTTGGTCTAGAGACCGTGTTGATGGACCGAGGTGATGAATTACGCTCTTGATCCACTGGGCATTCCCTTCGCCGCCTTGTTAAAAACCTCCCCGAGAAAACCCAATTGGGACAAAACTCAGGTAAGGGAAAAAGAGTACGACTTAGGAGACGCCTCTTAGAAGTGGAAGTACTTGAGGTGAGCGACGTTCCAGTTGTTTTGGAGTGGTTTTCCTTCCATTGTTTCCAATTGAAATTCTCACTTGTTCGTGGCTGCTGTGATTTTATACGGTCCGTCCCAGTTGGTTCCCAACTTTCCCTCGTTTGGGTCTTTTGATGCCAGTGTCTTGGACTTGAGGACGTAATCGCCAACTTGGAGTGATCTTACTTTGGCTTTTCTGTTGTAGTATCTCTCTACCAATTGTTTTTGGGCTATCATTCTTATATAGGCCATGTCTCTCCGTTCTTCGACTTCGTCTAGGTCTTGTAACCTATTTTCATCATTACCTGCTCTACTATCATAGGAGTATCTCAGGCTTGGCTCCCCGATCTCGACGGGTATGACTGCATCGGTCCCACAGACCAGTGAATATGGCATTTCTCCCATGCTGGACTTTGGCGTTATTCGGTATGCCCATAGTACTTCAGGCAGTAATTCGGGCCATAGCCTTTTAGCTTCCTCGAGCTTCTTTTTCAATATGTTCAATATTACTTTGTTCGAGGACTCGGCTTGACCGATGGTGGCTGGGTGGTATGGAATGGAGAGTATCCGCTTGATGTGCCATTTTTTGAAGAACTCAATCGTTTTATTTCCGATGAACTGAGGTCCATTGTCGCAGCTAATTTCATTGGGGATGCCAAAATGACATATGACATTTTTCCATATAAAGGCGATGACTTCCTGTTCGTGTATTTGGGCATACGCACCTGCTTCCACCCACTTAGAGAAATAGTTGGTTAAAACTAAAAGGAAACATACCTTTCCTCGCCCTTCCAGCAAAGGGCCGATTATGTCCATCCCCCATTTGATGAAGGGCCATGGCGACGTGGCTGAATGGAGGGGTTCTCCCGCTTGATGTATCATGGGGGCGTACTTTTGGCATTGTTTGCATCTTTGGACGTAGTCTGCTGCTTCTTTTTTCATGGTAGGCCAGTCGACGCGTATGAGACATCGGATGAGGGCTTGGTTCCCAGTATGGGTGCCGCAATGGCCCTCGTGCACTTTCTCCAATACTTGCCTTGTTTAGTGGGGTCCGAGGCATTTTGCGAGGGGGCCGCCGAACGTTCTTTTGTAGATGTCATGATTTACCAAGCTATACTGGGCAGCTTGCACTCGGAGTTTCTTGGCTTCTTTCTTGTCTTGCAGGAGTGTTCCGTCCTGTAGATAGGATACAGAGTGGTTGCGCCAGTCCCAAGTTAAGTTTAAGGAAAATACCTCGACGTGATCAATGGCTGAATGGAGCAGAGTGACCACACTTCCTTTGTTGATGTTTTTGGTGGTTGCGGCTAGCTTGGCTAGGCCATCTGCTTCAATGTTTTATGCCCTAGGTATTTGCTCGAGGCGGCATTCGTCTAATTCTTGCATAAGCTTGTGGATATTTGATTGATACTTTTTTAGTCTTTGTTCTTTAATTTGGAAAGTCCTGGTAACTTGATTTATGACGAGTTGAGAATCGTAGTGGAGGATGAGTCGTCGGGCTCCATTTTTAAGTGCTAACTTCATACCTGCAATCACAGTCTCGTACTCGACCTCGTTGTTAGTCATCTCGGGACATCGTATGGACTGGCAAATTACTTCGCCTGTAGGGACTTCGAGGACGAGTCCCAGTCCCGATCCCGAGGCATTCGAGGCTCCGTCAGTATAGAGGGTCCAAATATCGGTAAGAGTGGAGGCACAAATGGCCTCGTGTTCTGCTTTCGGTAAGATTTCTACACTAAAATCGGCAACAAAATCGGCGAGTACCTACGACTTAATGGCAGTTCGTGGGTGATACATGATATCGTGCTCGCTGAGCTCTATAGCCCAGCTGGAGATTCTGTGTGAGAGCTCGGGTTTATGCAGGATACCCCTTAGGGGAAATGTTGTTATTACTTTTATGGGGTGACATTGAAAGTAAGGTCTAAGCTTTCGTAAAGCTACGACTAGTGCTAGAGCTAGTTTTTCAAGGTGTGGTACCTTGGTTGGGCATCGATTAAGGTTTTGTTGATATAGTAAATGAGGGATTGTGTACCTTTATTTTTGCGGACCAGGACTGCGCTGACGGCGACCTCAAATACTGCTAGGTATACGAGCAGACTTTCGCCTAGGTCTGCCTTGGCGAGTAGTGGTGGTGAGGACAAATATGTTTTCAGTTTCCTCATGGCGTCGATGCACTCTTCGTTCCATTGTAGTCCGTGATCCTTTCTCAGTATATTGAAGAACTTGTGGCACCTGTCCGAAGATCGTGAAATGAACCTTGATAGGGCGGTTATTCGCCTCGTTAGCTTCTGTACCTATTTCTTGCTTTTCAGTACCTCAGGTATCGTGTCTATGGCCTTCATCTGATCCGGGTTGACGTAAATGACTCGCTGTGACACAAGGAAACCCAGAAATTTTCCTGAAGCCACGTCGAAGGCGCATTTTTTCGGATTCAGTTTCATCCCGTACTGCTTCAATATCTCGAAGGCTTCTTTCAAATGACCGATATGGTCTTATTTCTTTGCTGATTTCACCAGTATGTCATCGATATAGACCTCCATTGTCTTGCCGAGATGTTCCTTGAACATCTTGGTAACCAACCTCTGGTATGTGGCCCCTGCATTCTTAAGTCTGAATGGCATCACCTTATAACAGTAAGTCCCTTGGTGGGTGATGAAAGTTGTTTTTTCTTGATCCTCCTCGGCCATTAGGATTTGGTTGTAGCCAGAGTAGGCATCCAAGAAACTCAGCAGTTCGTGTCCTGCTATTGCATCGATCAGTTGGTCGATATGGGGCAATTGAAAGGAATCTTTTGGACATGCCTTGTTCAGATCGGTGAAGTCCACGCACATTCTCCATTTGCCATTTTTCTTTTTGACCATGACCACATTAGCGACCCATTGGGGGTGTTTCGATTCTCTGATGGAGCTGTTAGCCAGTAATTTGTCTACTTCTTCACTGACTGCCTCGTTAATTGCGGCATTGAATTTCCTCCTTGTCTGTCGCACGGGCGGATAGAGCGGATCAACATTCAGCCTATGAGTGGTGATGCCTTTTGTAATCCCCGGCATATCTGAGTATGAAAAGGCAAATAGATTGGTATTGTTAGTAAAAAATTCACGATAATTACCTGGATCAGAGAGGTTGATCTGATATAAGCCTTTTTTGTATCATCGGCATCATCCAGGTGTACCGTGTCGAGATCTTCAATAGTTGCTTTGCAAGCTTCTACAACGTCAGGCTCTATGATGACTTCTGCTGGCGGGTCGGTTTTAGTTCCCGACATGGCTAATTTCTATGCCTCCGCGCTTTCCCCTTTTAACTGCTTGGTGTATGCGCAATCTTGGGCGATCCGGGAGCATTCCTGGGCGGTATGTGATTCGCCTCGAATGCTAAAAATTCCCCACGGGGTGGGAAATTTGATTACCTGATAAAAGCTTGAGGGGACGGCTCGTATAGCGTGTATCCATGGGCATCATATGATGGAATTGTAGGCAGTTTCCTGATCCATGACGTGGAATGTAGTTTCCAGCGTGACTCCCCGAGCCACGACTGGTAGTGCTATTTCTCCAGATGTCCGCTCTACTGCATTAGTAAAACCCGTTCGTGTTTTTCAATGTGGTATTATCTTATCCTCAAGCTTCATTCGCATAAGAACTCTAGGGTGGATAATACACGCGCCGCTTCCATCATCTACCATAATTCTCTTCACATCAATATCAGCGATGCGTAATGTTATGACTAAATCATCGTAATGAGGGAAAGACAAATCGTTGGTATCTGACTTTTTGAAGATGATACCGTCTTCAAAGCCATCATACCGTTCGTGAGTGATTGTATGTTTCAGCTTATGCGTGGTGGCAAACTTTATGTGGTTGATCACCGAGTCGTCGCCACTGCCAATAATCATTTATATGGTACGTGCCAGTAATGGTGGCCTTGGTGGTCCTTGAGATGGGTCGCGCCCTCTAGCGAAGTTTGACTTTCCCTTATCGTTGAGAAGTTCTTTCAGGTATCCCTGGTTCAGCATTCTGACCACCTCCTGTCGTAAACCTATGCAGTCTTCGGTCATGTGTCCTCTTTCCTGATGGAATTCGCAAAGGACATTTGACCTTCTTGCATTTAGGTCCGATTTCATCTTCTGTGGCCACTGCACCTTTGTGCCCAGCTTTTCTAGTACGTCACTATTTCTGAAGGGGAAACACAAAAGTTATGAGCAGATAATAATGGAGGCATACCTTTTTTGTTTCAAAGGGGCGCGATATGTCGTGACACGACATCTGCATACCTCGAGGGAGGCGGATTAGGATTTCTTACATAGAGATGATGCCTCTCTCTATTGAAGCGCGGGAGCTGATCCCTTCGTTCGTCGCTACGTCGATCCCTCCTTACCTCGGACTGTACTGATGTTAGTTTCTGGTTTGGACCATTAAGATCGTCTTCATCTGCTCGTACTTTGGCGCAGTAGGCATTATGGATTTCCTCCCATGTGGCGGGAGGGTACTTCATGAGTCTGTTGAGTAACTTCTTGGTAGCCTTCGATCCGCTTCTGCTTAATCTGTTTTGGAAGGTTGTGACCGCCATTCCTTCCGACACATTTGGCAGTCCCATTCTTACCCTGTTGAACCGGGCTAGAAAGTCCCAGAGCCCTTCGCCCGCCCTTTGTCTGATGGCAAAGATGTCATTAACCCTGGCTTCGGCCTTCTTTGCTCCTGCATGAGCGGTAGCAAATTTATCTGCCATTTCCTCGAACATCGATATCGACCGTGCTGGTAGCTGAGAGTAACAGGTTAACGTTCCTCCTGTCAGAGTTTCACCAAACTTTTTCAACAACACAGATAGCACTTGTTCTTTTGACAAGTCGTTGCCTTTTACCGCAGTTACGTAATGAATCAGGTGATCTTCTGGGTCCGTGGTCCCATTGTATATTCTCAAGTATGGTTGCATTTTGAAGGTTTTCGGGATGGGGTAGGGAGCAGCTTCCTCACTGTACGGCTGCTCGACAAACCTTCCCACATCGCGTTTTGGCAGTAGCTTAGGGGCGTCAGGTATTTTATCAACCCTTTCCTGGTGTTCTTTAATTTGGTCACGAAGCATTTTGTTCTCATTTTCCATTTCTTCCATTTTCTTTAGGATGATCGTGAGTGTACCATCACCTATATTGGTGGTAGTGCGAGTGTTGATTGTTTGTATAGTGCCTGGCCCGCCAGTGACTGTAGTGACTTCTACCGTCGGCGAGTCTCCGGTATTTCCTGGAGGGGGTTTTTCAAGCACGGTGTTTAGAGCGCTTGTCAACCACTCCTCTAACAGCTTTTGGACTACTGGTGGTGTTTCTTTCACCGTGGATATTGAAATCCCTCTTTCGTGCAAGATCATCAGATCCTCGAGTATAGAGGGTGAGATCTCTCCCTCCGATATTCCTCTTGGTGTTATATTCTCGATGTCTTCTCCACCAATTTCGTTGAGGGAGTCTAAGAGGTTGTTTGAGATATTTTCTATTGCCTTCAACCTTGCTTCTTTCTCTACTATCCCTGGTTTCTATGGAGTGCGAAGGATAGAGATTGTTGATTTTGATATCCCAGGTGAGAACTATGATTTCAACTACCGAAATCCCTACAGACGGCGCCAAATTGTTTGACTCAAAAGAAGTTAAACCGTTTTTAAGCAAATCAATCAAAGAGATGAAGGGGTAAATTGTAGTTGAAGATAATAACCCCCGGGATCGTTTCAATAATCGGAACAATAATAGCAGTAAAGAAGAGAGATAGAGAGAGAGAGAGAGGATGATATGGAGACCAATATTAGAGAGAGAATCAGTCTTTCTATTACAAGTGTCTTGCCTTTATTACAAGGTTCGGATCCCCTTTATATAATGGGGGGAGGGGGCTCGAGCTGAGTCCTTAGAGTGATGACGACAGCGTACTTTGTAGCGGAGCTGATAACAGGTCGAGGTCATCCCTCCTCTCACCCCGGGGTCGTTTTTTCGAGTCAGTTCGTAAACATTCGGCGGATAGTCATGTTAACGGTAGGACGTGGTTGGTCAAATTCGACCCCATACAATTACAGTTATAACCCATGCCGCTTAGGACACACTAATTACCTAGGCTTGCTAGTACATTACAAGCATCACTTGCTAAATAATTGACAAAAACATATTGGTCCTTTTGGTCCTTCGTTATAAAAGATTCAATGGAAAAAAGGGGGTTGTGCATAAAACTTCTTCATCCTTGTTTGTATCAATCTCCTTTGCTAGTTGGTGTGCCACTTTATTTCCTTGTCCGAAAGATGTGTCAGAGGACCACTTCCTTCTCCTGGTGCATTAACAACATGCATGCATTCACAATATCATCATATAGTCTATTGCTTTGCTGTATAGAAAGAATTACCTTAGTGAAATATGTTCAATTTTCAGTGGAAACAGTTTCCATTCTTGTGGTGTTTGAAGACCCTCGAAGAGAGCCTGGAGTTTAGCTTCTAGTGAACCGTTTGCATGAGTGGATTTTGTAAAACCTAACACCCAGTTTCCGCTTGTGTTTTTGAATACAGTACACCTCCAAAGCCACTCTTTTGATTGCCATTCTTGTAGCTCACATCCACATTTAATTTATACCAACCTTTTGGAGGTTTGTGCCATTCTACATTGATCGTCATTTTCTTCATAGGTTTGTGAAAACTTCCAGTTAGAAGCTTGAATTCGATTGATCTTTGCTTCATATGTTCGATGTTAATAGGGATGTTTGTGTTGTTTTGGATAGTGTTATTTCTATTCAACCAAATATTCCAAAGTGCAAAGAGGTAAAACGATTTCCAATTTATATTATCATCTTTAAGGTTGTGATCAAAATCTTTTGCTTGCAAAAGCCAGTGACTGCCCGTTGGTTTGAAATTTGACCATCCCAAGCTATCCCCCCCCCCCCCCCCAAAAAAAAACTAGTGGTTTTGCCATTGAAGAAAATATGGGTGATGAACTTTTCTTCCCTTTTACAACTAGGGCACATGGGGTCTATGCTAATACCCATATGGGCTGAGTATGTTTTACATGGTAATCTGTTGTGTAGGCATTTCCATAAGAAGAACTTGATTTAATTAGGACAATTTAATTCCCAAAGCCATTCGAACTCCAATTGTTGTGCTGACGGTCATTCAATTAGATCGTAGCAGAATTGTGTGGTAAAAATACCTTTTTTGGTTAGGGACTATATGAAGTGTCACAAAGCATTACCTTTGTACGTATTCTGACCTTAGAATTCTTTACTATTATTGGTGAATATTATAGAGAACTTTGTGAAATTCCAATTGGGGTTTCTATAGATATCCCTAATTTTTAACGAGTGATCGGTAACTGAGAGACGACCCTCGATAGAGCTTCTAAAGTTTTTTGTATTGGGTATCCAATTGGTTAGCCAAATATTAATGTTGGATTAATGGTGAGGTGACCAAGTAATGCCTTAGGAGCAAATCTCCCATTCTTTTAGAATACTTTTCCAAATGAAAGTGTGAGTGTTCTTGGTTGTACTAGTTCCATAGGAGGTGATAATAAGCTTTGCCCATGGAGTAGTTGTGTTAGTGAGTAGTCCCCACGCTAGGCCAGTTAACAGGCAAATATTTTTTGCACTAGCATTACGAATGCCTAGGCCCCCAATGGACTTTTGTTTGCAAATGGTAGATCATTTGATTAGATGGAGTTTTTTTTTTCTGTAGTAGTGCCCCGTATAAAGTCCCTTCGGACTTTATCAATATTTTTCAAGATATTTTTTGAAGAAGAGTATATTACATATAGTGGTTAGGGATTGAATTAAGGCAAGATTGGGCTAGTATGGTTCTTTCCGCAATGTTAATAACCTAGTCTTCCAGTATGCCAGTTTTTTCCTCATTTTATCTATAATGAAGTTGTAGTCAGCATGTCTTGGATTTTGTTTCGGATTAGGAATCCCAAATAAACTCCAAATGACTCACTCTTCTTAACTTTTAAGCTGTTAGTAGTATCCTTAATCGTGTTCGGCGAGCAGTTGCTTGAGAATTGGATTTTGACTTCGTAGCGTTTAATACATTATCCCGATAGGCTACAAAAATAGTCTATACTCATTTTAATGGTTTGACATGATTTGTTGTTTGCTTTGGCCATTAATGTTAGGTCATCCACAAAAAACAAGTGTGAAAAATGAGGTCTTTTTCTTGTAGCAATAGGGTCCCAATTGTGTATATCTACTTGGTAATTTATGTATCTAGCTAACATCTCCATACAAATGATAAAGATATATGGAGATATAGGATCATCTTGTCTAATTCCTCGACTTGGTTCAAATAAATTTGAAATGGTACCATTCAGTAAGACCGCTATAAAGCTGGTGGAGATACAATTTAGTAAGAGTTTGAAGAATTTAGGGGGGAATTAATGTATCTGAGCGTGCTATAGATGAAAGACCGTTCCAAACGATCAAAAGCCTTTTCAAGATCAATTTTTAAGATCATTTGACTTTGATTTTATTTTAATTTCTTTAAATTGGAAACTAACTCCTGGATAATGATTGCATTATCAGAGGCTCTTCTATGCTTCATGAAGCTAGTTTGCAATGGACTAATAATTTGTTCTAGGAAGGGCTTGAGACAATTTGCAAGGATTTTAGTAACCATTTTGTAGATAGTATTGTAAAGGCTAATGGCCCTAAAGTACTTGATATTATTCGCATTTGGAATTTTGGGAATTAGGTAAAGGCAAGTTTTGTTCATGTATTTTGAGATTTCTCAATTGTTAAAAAATATTATGACAAACGATCTTGACAGAATGCCGTATAATATTCCAATATTTTTGGAAGGAAAAAGGGTGAAGGACATCCGACTCCGGGCTTTAAAAAGTTTAAAAGAAAATATTTCCCCTCGTAATTTCATTATCTAGTAGCGAATTGTCTAATTTTATAGGTCTTAACTTATAGTGACCAGAGGGGTTTGTTTCTATGCTACTCCAATTAGTAGTTGAGTGAAAGGTAGAAAATGTATTATTAAAATAGTTTCAAGCGTGTGACAAGATCAAGTGTTGCTCATTAGGCCACTTTCCAGCATCATCCTTAAAATAGGTGATTTTGTTTCTCCTCCTATTTCATGCCGATATGTGGAAGAATCTTGTATTGGCATCTCCCTCATTAAGCCATATTATCCTGGACCGATATTATCCTTTAGTGTATAAAGAAAGTCATTGTTTGGGTAATTTCTAAAGTTTTGAATCCCAGTAAGCCTTTTTAGAATTTTCTTTTTCTCCCCAAAAATATCTCCATAGGTCTTATCTTTCTAGGATTTAATGCTATCCGTGAAGTATTTACTAGCAATGCAATAGTCCATTACATTTTAATTTCTGCTAATAAGATTTTGGAAGTCGGGGTGTCTGTATCAAAAAAAATTTCAATCAGAAAGGTTGTCTATGGTCTTGTCTATTTCTTGGGTAATCTCTAAAGTTTTGAATCCCTGGAAGCCTTATTAGAATTTTTTTTTCTTCCCAAAAATATCTCCAAAGGTCTTATCTTTCTAGGATTAATGCTATCCGTGAAGTTTTTACTGTCAATGCAATAGTCCATTCCATTCTAATTTCTGCTAACAAGATTTTGGAAGTCGGGGTGTCTGTATCAAAAAAATTTCAATCGGAAAGGTTGTCTATGGTCTTGTCTATTTCTTGGGTAATCTTTAGAATTTTGAATCCCTGGAAGCCTTATTAGAATTTTCTTTTTCTTCCCAAAAATATCTCGAAAAGTCTTATCTTTATAGGATTTAATGTTATCCGAGAAGCTTTTACTGACACTGCAATAGTTCATACTATTCTAATTTCTACTAACAAGATTTTGGAAGTCGGGGCGTCTGCACCAAAAAAAATTTCAATCAGAAAGGTTGTCTATTGTCTTGTCTATTTCTAGGGGTTAATTCTACTAAAAGAGGGTTATAGTTGGAGCAAGTTTTAGGAGGGTGAATTACTGAGTAATTTAAAAATAATTCAAGCCATTCCTCATTTCCTAAAATTTTATCTAGTCGTTCCATGATGAGCCCTTTTCTCCTCTTCCTATGGTTTGACCACGTATATTTGCATCCCTTATAACCAATATCTATCAGGTTACAGTTATAATTTTTTGACCAAATAAAGTTAGCTCTATTACTTTTTATAGGTGCCCCCCCCCCCCC
>MU749346.1:4985-19819 GCA_026770625.1 Nicotiana glauca | reverse complement strand
TTTCTTTTTATAGGTGCCCCCCCCCCCCCCTAAACTTTTCATTTGAACCTATAATATCGTTAAAGTCACCTCCTACCATCCATGACCCTTTATAGTGTCTCTAAGTATTTTCTAAGTTTTACCACATAATATTCCTATTAAAAATATCAGTGCTAGCATATATAGAAGAAAATAACCAAACTTTACGAATAGGAAATACTTCAATTGTTGCATGCTTGGTTCCCGCGGATAAAATTATGAACAATTACCACATCATAGTTCCACATTATCACCATACAGCCTAATTGTCCTTCTGCGGGTACTCTATCATTTCCAAAAAACCAAAGTCACTTAGCATTTGAGTATGGTTTACCATCCTTGTCTCCAGTAGTGTGACCGTGCATGGACTATAGGTGTCAACCATCTCCCTAAAGTTCTTCCTTAAATCGTCATTTTTTCCTCCCCTTATGTTCCAGATAATAAAGTTAGGCTGATGATTCATGGATAGGTTTAGATTTAAGTATGTTGGGTCTCCATTCTCCCTCATTCTCTCTAGAAAGACAAGGCTCCTCCTTAGCAAGGGGACTAGAATCAAGGCTAGATTACCCATCGTTGGGTATTGGGGTGGCATGATATCCATTGTGCACTTGTACAGTGTCATTAGGCAGTTGAGCACATGCCTCCTCTCTTGCAGAGATAGAATTTTACTCCGTCTAGGTTTGAGAACTCCAGAATTCGTTCCAAGCCTAGGTTGGGGGGTCTCCTATTTCCTCCATGACTGGCTTTTCTTGTTGTAGTTACTACACCACCTGTGGTTGAGGTGGTGGTGGTTGTTTATTCATTAGTGATGTTGGTTGCTCCTGGGGTTATGTATTCTTGCATGGCATGAAGATGGGGTTCAGTTGCGATAACATTTATGGTGGGAAAAAGTTCTTGTCTAGGAGTAGATTCTTGGGTTGTGTAGTGTTAAAGTGAGGTAGCATGTTCCACTGGTTCCTCCTTGCATGTACCAAGTGTGGGTTCAATGATGGTGCTAGTGGGTGTAAGATGTTGTTTAGACATACTTGGTTTAAGTAGTTGTTCATCGCGATCCTCATCCCCTCGATTATCAACTGTGCTAGGTAGTGGGTGTTTGGAGGATGACTATCGTCTTTCGACCATTGATTTGGACATTGAACGAGACTGCATGTCCTATCAGTCCTATCTCTATCTATAAAAGAGGTTGATAGTCCTGCACAGGAGGTGTCTGGACGTAAATGATCGGTGGGTTTTTGATTTATGGGGAAAATGAGGTAAATTTTCCATATTCTGAGTTCTATTTTGTCTCAGAACTTGAATGAGTTTGTGTCTTCTCCTTAGGGTGGAGGCATTCTTGGAATTTTGTATTGGTTGGTGGTTTTTAAGGAGGCTACTGGCAGGCATGGTAATAGATTCACCAGTGGTAGAAAGAGTATTAGTAGCTACGACAATGGTTGGATTTTCAATTTGTATGTCATTTGAGTAGGCAAACATTTGTTTTATAACAAGATCTTCAGAGAATTTGGTTTCCATTTCGTGTTCTAGGGGTGGTGCTATTTGTTTATCAATAGAGTTTTTAATGGACACTTGTACGACATGCTTAGGGGTTTTCTAATTTAGACCTAGATAGGGCACCTTATCTTTGGTAATTTGGTTTATAGGATAATTAGTATCTGAGTTTTGTTTTAATTGGTTATTTGGGAAGGTAGGGTCATAATTAGTATACGAGCTAATTATATTATTAGGGGGTTTATGTGCATGAAATTTTTTGTAGTAGTATTTAATATTGACACATTAGTTTTCAACGCGTCCATATTATCCAAATGGGTATCCATGTGTTCATATGTACGGAAAAAGTATTTTTATTTTGATTTTCATTTTCAGTGGTTTCACTCAAAGCCATTTGTTCATTTCCTAAGAGTGAGAAATTGTTTTGGACCGGAATGATGGTATTTTTCATGGACAATTTAACAGAATATTTTCCAATGTTATTTTTATATTTTCAAATTGGATCTTTAGACTTGTATTGTAAGACATGAGTATCTAGATGCTTACTTGTATTGGCATTGAATAGTTTAACAGTGACACATGGGCTGCTGTGATTCTCCATTAAATTGTTGAAGCTTTTTGAATTGCTCTTTGGATATTGCTTCTTATCTTTGTTGAAAGACACTGTTTTCCACTACCCCTCTGCATCTTTTATTATTGCGGTTGAATGTTCCTTGTTTAGAGATGATCTTTCCCTATTTTCCTTATGTACATAAATGCACTGGCCTAGTGTCTCCTAGTCTTCCACAGTTCTTGCATAGAAAATTTACTCATTCATAGT
This sequence comes from Nicotiana glauca, assembly GCA_026770625.1. Classification (NCBI taxonomy): domain Eukaryota; kingdom Viridiplantae; phylum Streptophyta; class Magnoliopsida; order Solanales; family Solanaceae; genus Nicotiana; species Nicotiana glauca. Next base: position 17,493 of record MU749346.1, on the reverse strand, counting down.
GAATGTATTGTTTATGGCGGCCAATGTAGATAAATGGTTGGACTGAAAAATTTAGTGGTAGTTCAGCACAAAGCCTAGCATAACGACCTTGGACCGTGGTTGATGTACATGCATCAATTTTTAATAAACGCTCTATGGCATTTCCATTTTTTTAGGATTTTTCCATCATAAAATTTGGTTGGTAGTTGTGGTAATTTAATCCATACGCTGAAACAATTAATTTCTATTTGGTGGCTACAAAGTTTGGCTTCTATTTCGTAATTGAGAGGTAGTGATCATCAATGAACCATGGTCCCTGATGAAGGGTCTTCTCCATATTTTCCTTCTTATTAAATTTGATGATGTAGTAGTCTTCCCCTAGATCGATTAGTGGAAAAGCCTCCGTTAGACGCCACAACTCTTGCATCTTGTTTTTCAAATAATGTTGTAGTTTACGATTTCCGAAGAGCTTCACAATGATAGAGAATTTTCAAGGTTCATAAATTCTCTAGATATTACTCGATTAGGGATATTGTTTTGATGCCTCGTGTTGATACCAAATATTTCTTTATATATTTTAAATATGCATAAATACCTTCAAAATAGCATATATATGCATATATAAGCATACACAAGGTTTTTATAAATCTTTCCATAATTTTAAGGATTTAAATTGATTTATTTTCTCCCCTTTTATTCATAAAATCCCCAATAATTATTTCCAAAATTATTGTTATGATGATTTAATCATTTAATTTCTATACTTATGTCAAAATATGGCTAATATATTTTTTCATGCATTTTTATAATTACATTTAGTATTTTTAAAGTTAAATTACATATAATTGGAATGTTAGCCCCTTTTAATGTATAATTATATTTTATATGTGTAAAATGAGTTCCTATATTTTTAAATGATAATTATGTATTTTAAATTATTTTGAAACATTAAATTATTTTTCAGAAATTACTTACTATTTATTATAAATTAAAATAGGGAAAATTGGCTATTTAATTTATAGCCAGATTTGGCTTTCAATTTTAGCCAAATTGGACCCAATCCCCAGCCTAATTTCCTACCCAATTAACCTGACCCGGACCCTACAAACTCCTACCTAAACCCGGAACCCATCTACCCGTTCAAATCTTGACCGTTGATCTAGGAGATCAACAGTCCAAATGAGCCCTTTCCTTTTTTAATTCATACAACCCCTAACCCTAAGTCATTTCTAAAATCCGTCGCCTTCAGATTCACTCGTCTCTATCAACCTAACCCTAATCATTCTTCAACCACTGCCTCCTTCTCCGGTCATCTCCGACAACCATCTTTCAACCACAAGCCTCAAATGGTCCATCCATCGCCTTGCCCATCATCTCTGAGGCCTTCAAGGGCCCTATGCATGCCGATTTGTATCTAGGGTTTCTGGTTTGGCTGTTCACAGCTTCTCCGGTGTGATTTTGGGTAAAATCACACCATATATATATTACGATATGTGAAGATTACAACAGGTTCTTTCGTTTCTATTTGGGGTTCCTTTGAAACCCTAACTCTCATTTGAATCTTTTAGATCTGTGCTATTTTTAACGCTTTAAGTCTATTTCTTCTTATGTTTTGCACTATTCTCGACTCAACTTTAAACCGTTTTCCTTTCTTTAAAATTAGGGTTTCTCAGAGTTTCTCCTACACTTGTTTTAACCGATTTTTCTTTATGTTTAAACCTCTTTCCTTGCTTATCTTGACTAATCTTATGTTCTTACTGCTTTTTAATTTGCCTATGTTAAAAAGCCCTAATTTTTAATATCTTCTTTGCTTTGGTTCTATGTGTTATCCTGACTACTTAATTTTTGTTAATCTTCTGTGGTTACCATGCTTCGAATGTGTTTTATTGAGTCCCTAGCCTACTTGTATCACCTCTGTGTGACTGTTGTTCATCTTGATTTATTCATATCTTGCTTCTTTCTGTCGATATGGCTGATCTTTCCTGTTCATTACGTCTGTTTTTTCTTCTCTATTTATATGTTGAAGTATAGAATCATAATCCTCTCTTGATTTGATTCTGATTCCTTTATTTGGTGGTTTGATTGAAAGGTTTTCTTTTAAAACCCTAGAATTCTACTCGTCTGTTTAAACTGACCGAGTCATTACCTTATTTGCTATGGTACTTGGTTCTTATTGAATCATTCCTTAATTGGGGTTTTCTGAACCTAGTCCTAATTGACTACTCTATGCTTACTGAACCTTGATTCCTTCCTTATTTAGTCATGTACTGATTTTTCTTCTTGCCTTATATGATACTGAATCTTCCCATTTGATTTGATTCCCTTAACTTAAGGGAGTACTTCCTTGATTTTCTCCTCAATTATTATGATACTATGATTCTTACCTTATATTACTACCTATTTTCAACTATAAGTACTCCTGTCTTTCATTAACACAGACACGAACACTTGGGTTCAAAAAAATTACCTCTCTTACTATAATCTTTGCTCTCTCTTGTGCTATTTTCTACTGTCAGACGGCTGCAAGCCAAGGCTAGCCATTTGTACTCTCTTGTTCTTTCATTCTGCTTACTTCTCTTTTCACTGGTATGTCCTAGTTTCAACAACAACATACTTTTCTTATTTTTTCAGTTTCTCTTATTTCTAGTTTGCTTTTACTTGTGGTTCTGTTGTGAAACTTGTAGTTAAGAGTACATTACCTGCATGATATTATGTCTTCCCCCTTCCTTTATATTAGTACATTCCCCTTATGTGTGTTTCTAAGCATGTCTTACCAATTGTCTTTTACTTACTATGTACTTACCATCCTATGAGTCCCCAAACCCCGATCACCCCTCTATGTGTTTGTGTTCTCCATGACTGGTTTGTGACTATGTCAGTATCAGCTGTTTTTGAGCATGTCTAAACCAGTCTTAAGACCCTTGCTGGGTTATGTGTATGCAACCAAATATCTATGTATCCTAAACCCTTGACCCCTGTATGACTACTAAATTGACTTGGTTCTATGAACTAGCTATGTATGAGCCTATCCTGAGGTACTTGAACTTTGTTTACTACTCCAATCTCTTTTTCGAAGAATCTCTTTTGCCTTACTAATTACATTCAAAATAGACTTTCTAATAATGTCTTTTAATAAACCTCAACTGGTGTCCTTCACTTTCACTTTACTCTTAGTCAATAAGTTTTGCCCCCTCTAGTATGTGTACTGCCTTGGGATCCTCTTGAGAGCCCTTTGAACTCTGGCATACTGAGGCTGGCCTTTCCACACTGCACTGGTTCAATTCTTGGTTGCTAAGTCTAGGTGTAAGCATTGCCCGGGTCCTTGAGACCCTTGGGGAACTCTAATGCACCTAGACTCTAATTTTCTATGGAATTGAGGCTTATGAGATCATTGGAGGATTTGGGAAACTTAGGCCTAATTGAAGGCTCCATATAGAATAGCTTCTTGATTTTCTATTTTACTTATGTAATTCATTCATTGACCTGTAATAATTTATAAACAGATATTGGGGTATTTAGTAAACAGGGTGGGTAGATGCATACTTTCTGGGGTAATACGGATAGAAATCCTTCTCTTAGGACATTATTCTTAAAATCTGATTGCTTTACCTAATAGAAATCATGCCTATAAGATTTCATTCTTAAATTTGTTTGATCGTCAAATAGAAACCATGTCTATAAGGTTTTATATTTCGTCACGTTTAGAAATCATGCTTATAGGTCCCAAGCAATCGTGTCCTAAAATCAGTTCAATAATAGATGCCATGCCTATAGGACTTGATCCAATTTCAGTTACAACGAGTATTTACGTATGCTTTTATGCCTGCAAATCGTACACAATTAGTACTACGCCCAGTTACCATGCCTATAAGGATCTCTACTCGCAATTTTATCTGATAATTTCATTTAGTCTAATAAATCAACTTCATTATGCCTAGTTCATTTTAAACTAGTCTTATTAAGTATTAAGCATTTCCTGAAACAAGTTCTTTCAAAACTGCCTCAACCTCATTAGATATCATGTCTATAGGTTTTAAGTGAGTCTATTTCAAAATATGTTTGTTTCTGCATTAACATAGACACCAGTATTCTGCATATAGGCAAGCCTTAGGGCGTTTTTTCTTTATAATTGCATTTCTCTAAAACTGTCTCTGTCACTTAACATTTCCGATTCTAACAGGCTTTTAAAAGGAGTCCCTAGGCAACTACTAAGTTATAAATACTGAGTATAAAAAAAGGTTTTGTCAATTTCTGCAGATTCACTTAGATATCCTGCTTTAGGACATTGATTAATAAAGACCTTAACTGTGTCTGAGTCGTGTTGCTTATGTGTTTTGTTTGAGGAGGAACTCTGAGCCTCTTAATTGCTCCCATTATATGAGAAAGTCCTAACTGTTTTGACTGTCGCCCTAAAATTTTTGCCTTTCTAAACCTTAGGTATATGTCTAGAACTACCTATAGGTAGAGGTCCTAACTCCTTCCAGGACCATGAAGAAAGGACGTGTAGCAACACACAATAGGAATCATTGACCAAACACTCGCTTTGCATGACCAATAAGGGGATGGGAAGGTTAGACATGGGATATGATGACTACGTATTAATGTCATGTGTAGCCCCTTATTGAAGAGTGTTTACCAGACATTGCGTGGGGTGATCCTATAGGATAACCAACCTAAGACCCCTATTTACCCAAATCCTGTGTTTATTTGAAGTTTTGTTTTTAAAATTTGTTCGAACCTTTATCGTTACTTAAGTTATCTAATGTGCTTTACTTGCAACTTATTTGATTCAACCATTTATATGGACTAATTTGTGAATATAAGTTTGGCCGGGACCCACAGTTGTGGACCAAGAGGGGTGCCTAACACCTTCCCCTCGAGGTTACCTCGAGCCCTTACCCTAATATCTGGTAATGCAGACCAATCCAAGAATTAATAGCTGTAGGTGCCCTAATGCACCATAATCCGTTAGGCGGTGAATCTTCAAATACCCAATTTCCAAAAAGGAATTGAGTCATTACACCCTGTGAATGTCGAAACCCGGACCTCTTCCCCCGTTAAAAAGGGGAGGGGAAAAAGGGGGTGCGACAGCATGGTGACTCTGCTGGGGATATTTTTAGGTTCTTAACATAATGAACTTGTCTTCTACAAATTAGTCCAAGCATGTTTATCCCGTACCCTTGTCCCTTATTTGAATCTAACTGTATATTTCTCAAGCATTTATGATTTCTTTATTGCCCTGAAACTGACTTGTTTTTTTAATTTCCTTTACCTGTAACTGTCTTTCAATTATTTATATACTGTATTTATTTTCCTAAGTTAAAATACTTGACTACTTGTTATTAATTGCTGGATAAATCATGCTCCGTATCATATTCCACTCGTGCGTATCAAATCCTATAACAACACTTCAATGAGTGGTTGCGCTCTTCCTATTTACTACCTTTAAATTCGGAAAGGCTTATTTGCAGTAAAACCTGTCGATCAGTGGTGCAGTCGACGACTCCGTGCCTTCCCCCTCAAGATGTTCGCTTGAGGGTATCAGTTTAAAACCCCATAGAAACCTCACTCTGTTTAAATTGTGCATGCATCATGGTCAAACCTAGTCGGATCAGTTATGTTGTCCACATAATGACCCTTTGAGATAAGCCTTATCCAAAGTCCATTGGAGTCACGACGCTAAACTCGGACCCAGTCATGATGGCGCCTATCTTGAAGACAAGGCCAACCGACACACTTTTCAATTCACTTAGAGCAATTCAAATAATAAATACAAAGTCGTTAACAGAAGTAAAATCCCAAATAATACTATAATCTGCGGAATAAAACCAACACAGCCCGACATCCGGGTGCCACCAGTCATGAGCATCTAAAAAAATACTACAAGTCTGAAACTCTACTCCACTACTACATAACTGAATCAGAAAGGAAATAAGATACAAAGAGATTGCACTGGGCTGCGAATCGCCAAGCACCTACCTAGTAAATCTCCGAAGATCTGCTGGAACTATCAACCCTTAGTAGCAGGACATATAGCGCCCGAATCTGCACACAGGGGTGCAGGGAGTAAAGTGAGTACTCCAACTCAGTGAGTAACAAAAATAAATGAAGACTGAGCGATATAAAATCACATTAAACACAACATTAAGCTATAAGAGGCATAACAAAAATCAGTAAACACAATTAAATAGTGAAATCTCATTAAACAACTTTTTAACCAGTTAAACAAATAAAGGAAAAGCAATTAGAAAAGGTACACACATAAGAGTCGCCCCTCGGGCATAATAACAACAGAACTAGCTCCTCGGGCAATATCATAGCACAATACCGGCCCCTCGGCCTCTATCTCATATAACAATGGGCACCCGCGCTCACTAGGGGTGTACAGACTCCGGGAGGGGCCCCTTACGACCCAAGCACAATATCAAGCCATCTCGTGGCATCGTAAACAGGCTCTCGCCCTCATATCAATATCAAGCAACCGCGTGGCGTACAATCTCAAGCGCTCGACCTCATTATCATAATCAGTATATCACTGATGCGGCGTGCAGCCCGACCCAAAAGTACCCTCACAATACAGGCCCTTGGCCTTACTCAGTCAGAATCTCATAAGCCCCTCAAGCAACAGTAAAATATGAAGCTCAGCTCAAATATCTTTGAAAATATCATTTAATATGTTTAAAACAGAATAACATAGCTAAATTTTTAAAATAGTGAAAATATAGCATGATTGAGCACTAGTATGAAATCAAACAGTGAGGAAAAATATCATTTACATTCCCCTAAGGTTTCACATAGTTGGCACAAAGCCCATATATGGCATTTAGCCCAAAATATAATAATATCAAACAATTACTCTCAAATACGCAATAAAATAGCCATTCGGGATGGACTAAGTCACAGTCCCTAACGGTTCACGACCCTACGCTTGTCATCTAGTGTGTGTGTCACCTCAACATAGCCGAACGCTATGTAATCCGGGGTTTTATACCCTTAGGACAACATTTAAAATCATTACTCACCTCAATCCGGCCTGAAGTTTAGCTCTCAATCCTTTGCCCTTTGAATTGATCTCCAGATACTCTGAATCTACCAAAAATCAAAACGTAAGCATTTATTTATGCTAAAGGGATGAAGCCCATTCGAAAATAACTGAAAAACATCACAATTCCCGAAATTACCAAAACCCGACCCCCAGTCTCATATCTCGGAATTCGATAAAATTCACATATTTAGATTCCTTATCTCCCCACGAGTTCATACATATAAAAAGTTCCAAGATCTGACTACAAATGGTCTTCCAAATCCTCAATCAACGGCCTAGGTTTTTAAGCCCTAATTTTCTCAAATTTTACCTTTAATCACAGCCCTAATCTATGCATTAATATCACAAAATCGAGTTTTTAAGTCCAAAATTCTTACCTCAATGAGTCCTCCTTGAATTCTCTCTTCAAAATCGCCCAAAGCTCTCAAATCCGTGTTAAAAATGAAGAAACCCTCTGAAAATCCTAAAGGAAATTAACTTATATGTTCTATCCAGACATTTCCGCATCTGTGGTCCGATAAATGCACCTGCACTTCCGCTTTTGCGGAAACACACCCGCTTCTGCGGATTTCACTTATCCCTTTAGATTCCGCATCTGCGACCCAGGTACCGCACCAAAACACATCGAATTCAAGCCTAAGGTTCTAAAATCTTCCGCATTCCGCTTTTGATCAAAAAGTATACCAAACCACGTTTGAATGACCTGAAATTTTGCACACATATCCCAAATGACATAACGGAGCTATTGCAACTTCCGGAATTCCATTTCGACCCCTATATCAAAATCTCACCTATTAACTGGAAAATGCCAAAAACTCAATTTCGCCAATTCAAGCCTAAATCTACTTCGGACCTCCAAAACACATTTCGATCACTAACCTAAGTCCCAAATCATCTCCCGAAGCTCTACGAACCTTCGGAACTCACATCCGATCCCTCTAACACATAAGTCAATATCCTGTTGACTTTTCCAACTTAAGCCTTCTTAAAAGAGACTAAGTGTCTCAAAAATTCTCAAAACTTTCCCAAACCCGAGCCAACCAACCCGATCACATATAAAACCGATATTTAAAGCAATTAGAAGCAGAAATAGGGAAAATAGAATGGTAACTCATGAGATGACTGGCCGGGTCGTCACATCCTCCCCCTCTTAAACAAACTTTCATCCTCAAACGAGTCAAGAAACGTACCTGAAGCCTCAAATAGGTGAGGATATCTGCTCCGCATCTCCTGCTTGGTCTCCCTGGTAGCCTCCTCCACGGGCCAACCTCTCTACTACACTTTCACTGAAGCTATATCTTTTGATCTCAACTTTCGAACCTGGCGCTCCAAAATAGTTGCTGGCTCCACATCATAAGTCAGATCACCCTCCAATTGAACTATGTTGAAATGCAGAACATGAGATGGATCCCCAACATACTTCCGGAGCATAGACACATGGAATACTGGGTGCACACTCAACAAACTAGGTGGAAAAGCAAGCTCATAGACTACCTCTCCAACCCTCCGGAGTACCTCAAAAGATCCAATGAACCGTGGACGCAATTTACCCTTCTTTAAAAACCTCATAACACCCTTCATGTGTGAAACCTTCAACAGAACCTTTTCACCAACCATGTGGACGCATGACGAACCTTCTTGTCAGCATAACTCTTTTGTCTCGACTGCGCTGTATGAAGCCTCTTCTAAATCACCTTCACCTTGTCTAAAGCATCCTACACCAAATGTATCCCCAATAGCCTAGCCTCACCCGACTCAAACCAACCAACTGGAGATCTACACCGCCTCCCATACAAAGCCTCATATGGAACCATCTGAATACTCAACTGGTAGTTGTTGTTATAAGCAAACTCTATAAGCGGTAGAAGCTGATCCCATGACCCTCCCAAATCAATGACACAAGCACGTAACATATCCTCCCATATCTGAATAGTATGATCGGACTGCCTGTTTGTCTGAGGGAGAAAAGATATGCTCAACTCAACCTGAGTACCCAACTCTCGCTGTACAGACCTTCAAAACTACGAAGTAAACTGAGTGCCCTAATCTGAAATGATAGAAACTAAGACACCATGCAAGAGAACAACCTCCAGGATTTAGATCTCTGCCAACCGCTCTGAAGAATAGGTAGTGCAGACAGGAATGAAGTACGCGGACTTGGTCAGCCAATCCACAATCACCGAAATAGCGTCGAACTTCTTCAAAGTCCGTAGAAGTCTAACCACAAAGTCCATAGTGATTCGCTCTCACTTCCACTCTGGAATATCCATTCGCCGAAGCAAGCCACCTGGTCTCTGATGCTTATATTTCACCTACTGACAATTGAGACACCGAGCTACAAATACCACAATGTCTTTCTTTATTCTTCTCTACCAATAATGCTGTCTCAGATCCTAATACATCTTCGCGGCTCTCAGATGAATAGAATACCGCAAGCTAAGGGCCTCTTCCAGAATCAACTCCCGAAGCCCATCTACATTGGGCACACATATCCGGCCATGCATCCTCAACACCCTATCATCTCCTATAGTCACATCTCTGGCATCATCATACTGAACTTTGTCCTTAAGGACAAGCAAATGTAGATCATCATACTGGCACTCTCTAATGCAATTATATAAAGAACACCGAGAGATCACACAAGCCAATACCCGATTGGGCTCCGAAATATCTAACCTCATGAACCGATTGGCCAAGGACTGAACATCAACTGCAAGAGGTCTCTCCAATTGGAATATACGCCAAACTCTCCATACTCACCGCCTTTCGGATCAAAGCGTCGGCCACTGCATTGGCCTTCCCTGGGTGGTACAAGATAGTAATGTCATAATCCTTAAGCAACTCCAACCACCTCCGTTGCCTCAAATTGAGATCCTTTTGCTTGAACAAGTGCTGGAGGCTACGATGATCAGTATACACCTCACAAGACAAATAATACCTCCAAATCTTCAACGCGTGAACAATGGCAGCCAACTCCAAATTATGAACATGGTAGTTCTTCTCATGAGGCTTCAACTGATGAGAAGAATAAGCAATAACTCTACCTTCCTGCATCATAACACACCCAATACCAACTCTCGAAGCATCATAATATATGGTATAAGAACCTGAAGCTGATGGCAATACTAACACTGGAGCTGTGGTCAAGGAAATCTTGAGCTTCTGAAAGCTCTCCTCACACTCATTAGACCACTGAAATGAAACCCCCTTCTGAGTCAACTTGGTCAACGACAATGCAATAGACAAAAATCCCTGAACAAACCGACGATAATACCCCGCCAAGCCAAGAAAACTACAAATCTCAGTAGCGGAGGACAGTCTGGGCTAACTCTTAAATGCCTCTATCTTCTTCGGGTCCACCTGAATACCCTTACTGGACACCACGTGCCCCAAGAAAGCCACTGAACTGAGCTAGAACTCACATTTGAAGATCTTTGCATAAAGCTTCTCTTCTCTCAATCTTTGCAACACCACTCTTAAATGCTCCGCCGTGCTCCTCCTGACTACGCGAGTGCACCAGAATATCATCAATAAAGACTATGACAAACGAGTTGAGATATGGCCAGAATACACTGTTCATCAAATGCATGAACGCTGCTGGGGCATTGGTCAGCCCGAAAGACATCACCAAGAACTCATAATGACCATATCGGGTCCTGAAAGCTATCTTAAGAATATCTGAGTCTCTGATCTTCAGCTGGTGATAACCTGAGCGGAGATCAATCTTGGAGAATACTCTCGCGCCCTGAAGCTGGTCGAACAAATCATCAATACGAGGCAAAGGATACTTGTTTTTAATTATTACCTTGTTCATCTTCCTTTAATCACTGCACATCCTCATCGTGCCATCCTTCTTCTTCAGAAAGAGAACCGGCGCAGCCCACGGTGACACACTAGGACGAATGAACCCCTTATCTGGGAGTTCCTGAGGCTGCTCCTTTAACTCCTTCCGATCCACTGGCGCCATACGATATGGTGGAATAGAAATAGGCTGAGTGCCCGTCATAGGTCAATACCAAAATCTATATCCCTGTCTGGTTGCATGCCTGGCAAGTCTGGAGGAAAGACATCGGGAAAATCCCTCATAGCTAGAACAGAATCGATACTGGTTTGCTTATTCCTGTATCCCCTAGTGACTAGTTGGGACTTTTAGAGTATCTATCTTAACTTGTGTTTCCTTACAATGTTTGATATTTTTTTGCTTCATGATATAAATTAGCATGTTTGTCATTTGATATTGTGATGGATACTTAACATAATTTGGACCCCTAGATTTTAAATACTTTAAGTTAGTGCCTTACATTAGACTTGTTTGGCGTTGTGCACCTTTGTATGCTAGTAATCTCAAAAAACCCGATTCCCCTACTTTCTACAAAATATTTCCTGTCCAATCTGCTAAGTGTTTGAACTTGTGATATCAACCTGTCCTTTTAGTTTTGTTGACTCTCTTTGCTTGTAGGTTCTTTCTTTAATCACCCCTATTATGTCTACTTCTAAAATATAAGTGCACCTCTTCTAATTCTATCATTTGATCATTGTTCTCTCACCCTCATTTGTTACCTACGCTATTCTGAATCTACCACTCTTGTCTGGCTGAAAGCCAAAGCCACCAAAACATTCTATTGACTTCTCTAGTGTGAGCACTGCTCGGGGCTTTTAAACTCTAACACACTAGGATTTGGGGTTCTTTAGTCACTTTCCGTGCTGCTGGAAGTTGAGTTATTTTTGACATTTAGCTTCTCGTCCTCACATTATTTGTATAATATGCAAACTGGTCCGATTATGGATTTATGTGTAATTCAATATTTGGGTCATATGGTCAATTTGTGACTGTTTAGTTGACTGTTTGGTTTGGCTTGAGTTCCTCTATGACTTTTGGGTTATGCTGATGGGCATAGTCCCCTCTTTGGATCTGGGCATGCTATTTGCAAAGAAAGAGTTTGTTGATGGACAAGGCAAAAGTGGGTAGCTCATTTTGGGCCTGCTCCTGGCCTACTATTATTTCTTGTGTAATATTTGTACTTATATTTATCATCTGGTTTGTAATAATTTTGTAATAAACAATTAAGGTGTTAGTCAAATTGGGAAAACAGGCATAATCTAATATTTGCACGAAAGGGTAAAAAACATGCCTATAGGGTTCGTACGCTCTGCTTGTTATTTTATCCAACCTGCCGTATATGTTATTCAATTTCCATGTACACTATTAAATATCATGCCATTAGGGAATCACACACTTTCACGACTTGTTTACTAGCATGAGCTTAAGTGCTTTATTTATTCTTGTGTCTACTCCTATGTATTTGTAATGACCCGGCCGGTCGTTTTGGAATTTACACCCCAATTCCCCATTAATGGCTTTCCCGAAGTTCATTTCTACCATTTTGGTTTGCCGGGATTTTCGGTATTAGGATTCGGAGTGTTTTGGGACACTTAGTCCCTAAATGAGAGTTTAAGAGTTTAAAAATAGCCGTATTCGGAACA
>MU749338.1:5127-23180 GCA_026770625.1 Nicotiana glauca | reverse complement strand
ACACACAGACCAAAACTATTTTATTTTGAATTTTTGGGAGTAATTCTCATATAGGGCAAAAATCACGTGCTTACAATGTATCTTGCAAATGATATGATATAGTATTTTCTATTAATTTACTAGCAAGATATAGCTCTTCTCCAACACGGAGACATTGGGATGAGACTAAGCATATTTTATAATATTGAAATGGAACTCTTGATATGGGTTTATTTTATGCTAACAAAGCTAGTACAGATCCATGTTGTTTATTTGATCCCCATAAAGCTCGATCTCAAACTTGGTACGTACTTACACTTGGAGGTATTGTCATATCGTGGCACGCCAAAAATAAATCTATTGTTGCTATTTCTTTAAATCATGCTGAGATAATAGCTATTCATGAAGCAAATAGGGAATGCCTATGATTGAAATCAGTGATTAAATTTATTCGAGAAAAATATGGTTTAGAATGTGATAAAAGATCAACAATTTTATACGAAGACAGTTATAAAAGTAAATAGAACGAATCACATTTCACCAAAATTATCTTATACACATTATCTTGAGAAAAATGACGACATTGATGTGCAACAAATTCGTTCAAATGACAATCCGGTTGATTTATTCACTAAAGTTTTGCAACTTTGACTTTTGAAAAGATGGTATACAAGATTGGAATGCGGAGACTCAAATATTTGAAACAAGGTTTTCATCAAGGGGAATGAAATACGTGATGTACTCTTTTTTCCTCACTAAGGTTTTCCCACGGGGGTTTCCTTGTAAGGGTTTTAATGAAGCAGCTAGAAATGTGTATTACTAAATATTTTTACTCTTTCCTTCGCTAGAATTTTTCTTACTGGATTTTTTCTATTAAGGTTCTAACTTCTAACAATGCACATTATCTTTTAATGAACATCTAAAGGGAAATGTTATGAAAATATTATATTGTGGATGTTTATTTATTACTTCGCTATAGATTATCTGTTTAGTACTCTATTGAAGTTTATTTACAAGCAGCTGATACAGGCAGGTTGCAAGCAACTCAATGAATGATTTGCAGCAACTTCTTATTAAACAGGCAGGTTGCGAGCAGTTCATGCAGATAACTTACAAGCAGCTCAACAAAAATGTCGCAGCTGCTTCCTGAAAAGCCCCGCAACTGCTTCTTTTCTTCTATAAATAAAGGAAATTTCAATTTATTATGTACATCAATTTAAAACTGAATAATATATCAATCTCCAAACTTGTTTTCAGTTTATTTAGTGTAGTTTTTATTTTATAACAAAATCAATTATTTCAGAGTAATTTTCTAATTATTTGGAGAGCGTTAAAACTTTTTAAATTTGGTTGGAATTTATTTTCCGAAAATCGATAACAATTTCAGAAATATTATGTCACTTGTTTTTGAAACAAAGGTACCTAAATGTCCCACCATGATTGGATGCAACACATCATCCTCACTGTACACATGTGACAGCACATAAAAACACGTGTAAATTCCATGTCACACCTCATAAGAGTCTTACCTTAGCAACTAAGCAATAAAAACAAAAGAATACCTAAAAAGAAAACCCCTTAAATTCCTCGTGTGAACACAATCTTATTCAAAGTTCAAACATCACTTTTTTGGGCTTTTTGTTCCATTGAACTAGAAGCTACTTTTGTACTCATATTGTCGTATTTAAATTTTTTTTATGTCCATTGAGAAATAATAAATAAAGTATATAATATTTATAATATATATATATATATATATATATTAATTGATATATATTTTTTATAATTTTAAGAAAATAATTTAAAATAAATAATTAATATTGTGGATATAATAAAAAAAATATTTATTTTTTTTATATGCTAAAAGTAAAAATTTATTTTTAAAATAATGAACAAATAAAAGTGAACGAGTACTAGATTAAAGGGATTTGTATTACCTTCTAGAAAAAATCTACTTTCCCGTGGCTAATGCTCCCCTAATTCATCACATTACCCTTATGACTTATCCCTTAAACTAAGATAATTATTAGCTATAATTGCCAAAAAAAGAGGAAAAGACAATACAACAGAACTTTCACCAATTTAAATTACAAAAACAAAGCAAAATTGCAAAAATAAAAGAAGTAAAAACTAAGAGGATAATGTTTGGTAATGTTTCAAGGAGGAAAACTTTCATCAGGTGATAAAATTGAACACAGCCAAATAATGTTATTTTTGTTACATAAATTAAAGCAAGTGAAATTGAGAAGTTTAAAGGAGACAAACTAACAGAATATTACTTTTTTCAATAATTCTTTAATATTTTTTCAAAAAACAAAAGTTTTAGGGTCCCTATATCTCAGTAATTAATTTATCTTTATCATTTTTCATCTCACAGTAGTCTTTATCTTTTCTTTTTCTTCTTGAGAAAATAACCCAAAAAATAAAACCCCAACTTTCTTGTCGCTTTCTGGCCATTGTCTAAACCGCGTGGTTTCTTTTTTTGTTTTTTTTCCTTGCCGTCACCACTCTCTCATTCGCCCACCTTAAAGACAACCAAATATAATTAATTATCTACAACTAGGGCGAGTAACAAAAACAACAATCCAAGAGAAATTAAAAAATAATCAAATTTACAACTGATCATTCAAAAATAATCATAATTTTAAAAGAAATTAAAATTTAATTACTTTTCATATAAAGATAAATCTAAACGAAAGCACTTTTTAAAAATCAAGAAAAATACTCCAATATAATATACCGGTTCAGCATAATATATTAGAGATTGGAGCACCGATGCTCCAATGTATATTATAGTAAAACTTTCTATGTATTGGAGTTCCAGCATATTATGCTGGAAAGTCATACACATGTGCACCAATCTCCAGTATATTATGCTGAACTATTCGCGTTGCAGCAAGATAATGACTATTTTTCAATGACTTCGCAAATATTGACTATTTTTGAAGGATCAGTCCAAAAATTGACTACCCCATGCTATTTTTACCAACAATCCATTATAATATCACGTGTGGGGTCTGGAAAGTAAACGAGTACTTACGAGTAGTTATTAATACATTAAGGGATTGTTTGATTTAGAAACAAGTTATATCAAAATTAATTATCTTGAAATTAATTATTTTTGGATGGTTATCCCATTCTCATGCAGGGATAAAAATAGCATTATAACTTCTAAATAACTAATGGTTTGGCCGCAATCTCATCTCAAATTTAATTTTAAGATTAATTATCCCTTATATTTTGTACCAAACGAGTCCTAATAATTTAAATTACTAATCTGCTCATCCAACCTTTTAAAATTTGTTTGTTCTGATAAATGTATTTTCGTTCAAAGTAAATTTTAAGAAATTACTTTGAATAGTAATTTGTGTTTGATTATTAAATTTAAAAAGTATATTTATAAATATTAAAGCAATAATTGGTATTTTACTAAAGTTTCAGATATATTTATGGAAAAAATCTATTTTTTCTGCTTAAACAACTTCTAATATTACCAAAAACACATTTTTTTCTAAAATTTTAACAGAACATCTCCCAACTATCAAGAATAAATACTTTTTAAAAGATTATAAACATTTTTTAAAGATTATTAATATTTTTTTCTTTCTAAAAATTTGGCCATCAAGCAACGCATATATATATATATATATATATATATATATATATATATATATATATATATATATATATAAAATGACAAATAACAACAACAATAGTGAAATTTTGCTAGTGGGGTCCAGGGAGGGTAGTATGTAAGTAGACTTTACCCTTACCCGAAGAAATAAAGAGGTTGTTTCCGAAAGATCCCCCGCTCAAGAAGACAAAAAGAGACAATATCAGTATTATTACATTACCATATAAAATAAGAAAAACAGGAACAACATAAAATCCAGAAGAAAGCTGCAAAACAAAAGCGATAACTATTAAATAGGTCCGACACTAAAAAATAAATAGTAAGATAAGACATTACCACCCGTTACCTAGCAACGGAACAAACTAATGCAAGACTCAACTACCTTGTAACTTACAACCTTAATACTCGACCTCCACATTTTCTTATCATGTGTCATGTCCTCGAAAATTTAAAGCCTCGCCACGTCCTGCCTGATTAAATCTTTCCAATACTTCTTAAGCCGCTCACACCTAGGCTTCTGCTATATGCCCGACCCTCTATAATGATAAATAAATTTCTTAATAAGTTTAATTGACTACTGTATAAAAATAGTACTTAATTGACATACCATGTAACGTGTAAAAAAGAAAAAATTAGACATAAATCCTTGATTAATTTACTAGTACTTCACTCTTCTTTGGATCCATCAAATTTCTTTGCCTTTTCCTTTTTCCACTGTTTACTTTTCCACACTCTCCTTTGACAATCTCACACGCAATCCCAACCCCCACCCCCAACCCACCACCTCACTACCCACTCCCCAACCACCCCACCAACCTAATTTTCTAGGAAATTTCCTCAACCCCATTACACCTAAATTCCATATAAACCCATCCACCTTTCCCATTTTCTCCTCTCAAAAACACCATTTCTCTACTATAAGTAAAACTCCCAACTCTTTCACAACCAAAGACTCAATCTTTACACAAATTCTTCATTTGGGTATTCAAGAAAAGGCAAAAAGTTTCAATCTTTATACAAAAAATGGAGAACAACAATCAATCATCTTTCTGGCAATTCAGTGATCAACTCCGTTTACAAAACAACAACTTAGCAAATCTCAGTTTAAACGATTCAATTTGGAGCAATAATTATGTTTCAAGAAAACCTGAAGAAAGAAGAAATTTTGATATAAGAGTAGGTGGTGACATCAACAACAATTCTTCAACTGTTAGTAATAACCCCAACAAGTCAAATTACAATCTTTTTAGCAACGACGGTTGGAAAATCGCCGACCCATCGGCGGTTACCGGCGCCGGAAGTGGAGTTGCCGGAAAAGGGGTTCTTGATTTTGGTTTAAATGGTGGGTTTAATAAAGGGATATATTCAAACCAAGGTTTGAATTTTAATTATAGTAAAGGTATTAACAATATTGCTGTGAATACAAAGGGTGTATTAAACAAGAAATTTGGGAAAGTTGGTGTTGAAGATGAGTTTGGATATGGGAATAATAAAAGTGTGAAGAAGAATAATAAGAGTAATAATAAAGAGAGTAATAACAAGGATATTAATGGTGAAAAACAGAATGGAGTTGATAAAAGGTTTAAAACTTTGCCACCAGCTGAATCTTTGCCAAGAAATGAAACTGTTGGTGGTTATATTTTTGTTTGCAACAACGATACTATGGCTGAGAATCTCAAAAGGGAGCTCTTTGGTAAGTTATTTATTTATTTAATTGTTCTCATATTTTCCTTTATTGTTATTGATTTGTATTTTTCTGTGTTTGATATTGTTGTTTGTAGTTTAAAATTTTGACTAATAGGTGGTGTTAAGGTATTTTGAATGGATCTTGTGCCTAATTTAATAGGAATGATAATAGGTAATTGCTAAAGATTTTGTTTAATAATTGAGAGGCTAAACATTTTTAGTCTAGAAATCAGTTGATTGTGTTCAAGTTTGAATCTTTACAGCTATGAATTGTAATTTGTAATTTTAGTATTAATTATTATTATTATTGGAGATTGTTATCCAGAGGTTGTGAGTTCGAGTCACCCAAGAGCAAAGTGGCATCTTGGAGGGAGAGATGCCAGGGTCTATCGGAAACAACCTCTTTACCCTATGGTCTGCGTACACACTATCCTCCCAGACTCACTAGTGGGATTATACTGGGTGGTTGTTGTTGTTGTTGTTGTTGCTTATGAAGTTCCTCATAGCTGGATTATCTCTTTGAATATTCAAGTCAATTACCAATAAGTGTGAGTTAAATCGGATTAGGATGATGATCTGATGGTAATTTAGGGGCTGTTTGAATATAGTATTGGTTTGAGATGAATTGGATTTGAATAGAGCAGAATTAACACAGAAGATTCATATAACTTAATCGAAGTTTGGGATTAAGGTGTAGTTTAGTAATTGATAAGAAAAAATTACACTTTTAGCTCCTTAACATTTGTGATTTTGTTTAGTAGAGAGGATTCTTTAATCGACTCCAGACAGTTTAGTCAATTAACTGTCTGCCTTCTTGAAGGTAGGGGTAAGGTCTACGTACATACTACCCCAGACCCCACTTTTGGGATTACATTAGGTCTGTTGTTGTAGACAGTTTAGAATTGAGGAAGATTTATTCATTGATCAGCATAATCTACACTCTTAACTCGCGATAAGATTTGTGCTTCTGTTTTAATAGGGATTCTAAAATCAACTCTAACCAGTTTATGATTTGAGGCTGGTTTATTCATTTATCTGTGAAATTTACACTATTATTAGCTCCATTAAGATTTGTGCTTTTGTTTAATACATAGGATTCTATAGTTTATTTATTGTCTGTGGAAATTACTTTCTGAATTTCATTCAGAATTTTGTTTATGTCTAGTATCTAATTTTCCATTATGTTTCAGGCTTGCCACCTCGTTACAGGGACTCAGTTCGACAAATAACCCCTGGGTTGCCGCTCTTCCTGTACAACTACTCGACCCATCAGCTTCACGGAGTTTTTGAGGTTTGTATCTCTATACTATTTGCATTACATGTTTTAATGAAAATGGATGAATTATCCACTTAATTCTCCTTTTGTTTCGTCGAACTAAATACATGATAAACCAACTACAGGCTGCAAGCTTTGGTGGGTCGAATATTGATCCATCGGCCTGGGAGGACAAGAAGAACCCTGGTGAATCTCGCTTTCCTGCTCAGGTAAGAGGAAGTTGCTGAAGATATTACCTTCTGCACATAGTTTCTTTTGGATGTTGGACTGTCATCAAAAGTTAATTGTTACACATCGCCTACCATCTTTGTTTCGATTTACCAGATTAAAATTATGTAGTCTGTGTTTGGTTCAACTTGAAGATCAATTTAAAATTGGATGCATGCTATAGTTCAGCTGCTAGACTTTGGTCTAGACGCATAGTGAGGGTTGCACAAACACCACGGGTTTGTATTGCGCTACAAAAGAAGTATGGTATTTAAGTTGAGAAGGGTGGAGGGACGGGTTCATTTTTCACTAAGTTACAAACGTGCACCAAGTTATACAATGTGTATCGAAATCAATCTACATCAATCTACATACGAATGATTCAAGTTGTTTGTGGTTGTTCGTTTCTGGGTATCTCGACTTACAACTTCTTGCTTACAGGTTCGTGTTGTGACAAGGAAACTTTGCGAACCACTTGAAGAGGATTCATTCAGGCCAATCCTTCACCACTACGACGGTCCTAAATTCCGCCTCGAGTTAAATGTTCCAGAGGTGATTATCATCTTCTTGACAAGATTAAACCCTAAATATCGATCGATCATTCCACGTAAATGTAAATGAAATCTTTTGCTTAACATTAACACTTTGATTTTGTGTTTTTGCAGGCTCTATCTCTTCTGGACATTTTTGAAGAGAACAAGAACTAAATGAATGTATAATTCTTGCATTCCAGCAGAGAATGGACATACACCATTAAAAAGGTGACAAAAGGTTAATTAGAGGAAGAATGAAAGAGAAGATATATAGAGGAGTTTGCTTCTAGTATACTGAAGAGTTTGCAGAGCATAAAACAAGAAAGTATTTACTGTATATATATAAATATATATGCAAAACATATGATTTGGAGGAACACTTTTTGTGTGGAGATTAATATTAATATTATGTTTTGTATAATCCAGCTGGAATTGCTGCATAATAAGGAGTTAATATGAGTAAAACAACTTATATTTATGTTTGTTCTCTTAATAATCATCTCATTGTTATTCGGTGTTTAGTTGATTCCCTGTCTTCAAACTGTAAAAAAAATCAGTATTTTTAAAAAAAAGTAGTTTTGGTGAGGAACATTCTGATCAGTAATTAGTGTTTGATAAAACTACTGTTTTTAAGTGTGTTTTCAAAAGTATTTGTCAAAAAAGTGCTTGTAAGTGTGTGTTTTTATCAGTATTTGTCAAAAAAGTGCTTAGAGAGATTTTTTTTTTTTTTGCTTATGTAAAATTGCTTGAGGTTTTACTCAAAAATATTTTATTTTTCTAAAAATTTGGTCAGACACTTATATTTTAAATAAACAGACATTTTATTTTGGAGAATTTAAAATAAAAAAGATGGAGAATCTCGGCCAAACAGACTTCCTCTTATTGCTGTGCTTTGGACACTTCCGAGTATACTGTTAACCAACGAGTACCTTGGAAATTGAGGAGTAAAAATTACTTTGCATAAGGCGTTTATATCCAATTGCATCCGTTATTCCCTCGCATAATATGTTTACCTCAAAATGTATTGATTTATCTTTGATTAAGTGATTTATTAGGTAAAAAAGGGGTAAATTTAAATTTATAAGTGGTCATTCAAAATAGTTATAATTTTAAAAGTAATCGAAATTTTGCTATTTTTCATGTAAAGATAAATTTGAACGGAAACAATATTCAAAATTCGGAAAGTACTCCTGTATAATATACTGTAATTCAAGCATATGTATACTGGAACTTCAGCATATTATAATGGAGTTCCAGCATAATATAATGGACTTTCAGCATAATGTATTATACTGGAACTTCAGCATATTATAATGGAGTTCCAGCATAATATAATTGACTTTCAACATAATGTAGTGAACTTCCAATATAATGTACTGGAATTCCAGTATAATATACAGTCAACCCTCTCCATAACAGTGTTACGATCTCTACGACTAGGTAAGCATAACATTTTTCGGAAGAAGGAACGAAAACATAAAAACTATCATCTAATAAGTAAATTTAAACAGGGAAATGCGATGCTGCTCGGCATATACAATAATCACTTCCTAACAATACATACACTCTCCCAAAATTCGAAATGTCATAAGTCACAAGCTAAAGAAAGAAACATATTCCCATATTCCAGAGTCTAATAAAAGAACAAAATACAAGAAGGGTTGACATGAGGTGGAATAGATAGGGACTTCGAGGTCTGCGAACGCGGAAGATTTACCTTGAAGTCTCTACAGCTGGCTCGCCTCGTTGGTAGTGTGGCTGATAAGCGATACCTGGATCTGCACACGGAAACATGTGTAGGAAAGGGCATGAGTACACCTTGGGTACCAAGCCTAACCAAGTTCAGGGACCTACTGGTATAAATATAACGAAATAAGACAGAAGAATATTACAGTAAAATAAATACAGAAATCTAATAGGAATAGAACTCAATGGAAGCTAACAGTCCAGAACACAATAATAACAACATGGGGATCTCCAGGATACCGTTACGTAGTCCCAAATGTAAATGTGCACGGGGATATCCCAGAGTACCGTTCTGTAGTCCCAAACGTAAATGTGCAGGGAGATCTCCCGAAATACCGTTCCGTAGTCCCAAAGAAAATATGCAGTACATGGGAATCTCCCATGATACTGTCCCGTAGTCCCAAACATAAATGTGCAGGGGGATCAAATATGCAGCTCAATCAACATAAGCAATAGTTTCAAAAAGAAATTCTACAGTTTAGACTAAGTTCATATAAAAGAAAATAGGAAATTTTCACTAAACATGCTGCACAGAGTTCAAATAAATAGTTAAAACAAGTAGGCATGCTTTTCGAATCTAACAAGGTTATTACATGCATGTACTAGTGTAGTTTCAAAAAGGAAAAACAGGTTAAGACTTAGTGAAAGACGGTGTTCTACAGCAAATAGCCCGTGTACATACTCATCACCTCACGTACACGACGCGCATATATCAAACAGTACCAAAGTCCTAAGGGGAGCTCCCCCAACAAGATTAGGCAAGTCACTTACCTCGAACCAAACTAAATCAATCCGCCACAATGCTTTTTCCATGAATATCCGGCTCTGGACGGCCCAAATCTAGCCAAATCAATTATATAATGTAAATATAGCTACAAGCAACTAATCTAGCTAATGAAATCAATGCTAAGGCAAGAAAATAGAAAAATGCCCAAAAATCCTCCCCAGGCCCACGTCTTGGAATCGGGTAACAATCACAAATTATGAACACCCATTCACTCACGAGATCACTCGTGCAAAAATCATCTAAATCCGACGCCTAAATCCCACTCAAATATCAGATTTTTGGTTGGGGCACTTTTCCCCAAATTTCCAACTTCTTCACTCAAATTCATTAATTTAATGAAGAAAACAACTATGGATTAATAAAATATGATCAAGATAGAATTAGGAATCGTTACCCCAAGATTTCTCTGGAAAACTGTCAAAAAATTGCCTTCCTCCGAGCTCAAAATCGAATTTTTTGGAATGAACACCAAACCCTCGAATTCTCTCTTTTTCTCCCAGACAAACTGCACATGCTGACCCTTCTTCACACCTATGACGCCACATATGTGGGAATTCCATTGCAGGTGCGGAATTCACTTAAGTGGACTGGGACCGCATTTGCGAGCATTGGGCCGCACCTGCGAGCCCGCTCCAGGGCCCTTCTTCTTTGCAAAAAAGCTTATGAATTATCATCACATCAGTAGGCGCTGCGGTCCCCAACCTCTTCTGTGGATTCCTTACCGCATATACGGAACCAACTGGTCTAGGTTAAATTCCGCTTCTGCGGCTCCGCACCTGCGGTCCAAAATGCGCAGGTGCGAAAACACGAGGTGCATCAATTTCACCAATTTGCATAAGTCCCAAACAAATTCGTTAAGCACCCGAAACTCACCCGAGGCACCTGAGACCTCAACCAAACATACCAACCAATCCTAAAATACCATAAGAACTTAGAAGAGCCCTCAAATCACATCAAACAAAGCAAAAATCACGAATCACCCTCCAATTCAAACATAAAGAACTTAGAACTTTCAAATTCGACAATCAATGCCGAAACTAACCAAACCACGTCCGATTTCCCCCAAATTTTGCACACAAGTCATATTCAACATTGCAGACCTACTCCAACTTTCGGGATCAGATTTTGACCCTGATATCAAAAATTCCATTACAGACCCAAAACTCCAAAAATTTGACTTTCCCCATTTCAAGCCTAAATAAGCTACAGACCTCCAAAACATAATCCGGACACACTCCCATGCCCAAAATCACTTAATGGAGCTAACGAAATCGACGAAACTGCACTCCATATCCATCTTCATACTGTTCCGACTACTGTCCAAATTTTAAGATTTAAGCTCTCATTTTGGGTCTAAGTTTTCCAAAACACCCCGAAACTCAAAACGAAACCTCCGGGCAACTCACAATAGCAGAAAAAGATATAGGGGAAGCAGTTAATAGGGGATTAGGGAACTATCTCTCAAAAATACAGGTCGGGTCGTTACATCCTCCCCCGCTTAAAACATTCGTTCGTCCTCGAACGAGCATAGAGACATACCTGAAGTGGTGAAAAAAAGAGGATAACGGTTGCACATATCTTGTTCGGTCTCCTAAGTCACCTCCTCGACCAGATAGCCCCGCCACTGAACCTTTACTGATGAAATAGACCTCAGCTTGCGAACCTGCCTGTCCACAATAGCCACTGACTCCTTAACATAGGATAGATCCTTGTCCAACTGGACTGAACTGAAATCCAACACATGAGACAGATCACCGTGTTACCTCTAGAGCATCAAAACATGAAATACCAGATGAACTCTTCCCAAGCTGGGAGGTAAGGTAAGCTCATAAGCAACCTCCCCAACATGCCGCAATACCTCAAAGGGGCCAATAAACCTTGGGCTCAACTTGCCCCTCTTTCCGAATCTCATAACACCCTTCATAGGCGAAACACGAAGCAAGACCCGCTCTCCAAATGTAAATGAAATATTGCGAGCCTTCCGGTCTGCATAACTCTTATGTCTGGACTGGGCTGTGCGAAGTCTATCCTGAATCACCTTAACCTTCTCCAAAGCGTCCTGAACCAAGTATGTGCCTAATAATCTAGCCTTGCCCCGCTCGAACCAACCCACCGAGGACCGAAACTGCTTGCCATACAGAGCCTCGTACGATGCCATCTGAATGTTGTATTGATAACTGTTGTTGTAGGCAAACTCCAAACTCCATCACACACATACAGAACATATGTCAAGAATCTGAATAGTGCGCTCAGACTGTCCGTACGTCTAGCGGTGAAATGATGTGCTCAACTCCACTCGAGTACCCATCTCCTGCTGTATGACTCTCCAGAACTATGATGTAAACTGCGTGCCTCGATCAGAGATGATAGATACCGGGTATGCCATGAAGTCTGACAACCTCATGGATATAAACTCGAGCAAGCTGCTAGGAAGAATAGGTAGTCATCACAGGAATGAAATGAGTTGACTTGGTCAGACTATCTACAATCACCCAAACTGCATCAAACTTTTGCCGAGTCCGTGGGAGTCCAACAACAAAATCCATAATGATCCGCTCCCATTTCCACTCTGGAATCTCTAAATTCTGAAACAATCCACCCGGTCGCTGATGCTCATACTTCACTTGCTGGAAATTTAGGAATCGAGCAACACATTCCACTATGTCCTCGTTCATCCTCCTCCACCAATAATGTTGTCTCAAGTTCTGATACATATTCGCGGCACTGTGTCGGATGAATAGAGTACCACGAGCTATAAGCCTCCTGAAGAATCAAGTCACACAAACCATCCACATTAGGCACACATTGCGTGCCCTGCATCCTCAATGCACCATCATCCCTTATAGTGACCTCATTAGCATCACCGTGCTGAACCGTGTCCTTAAGGACTGTGAGCACGTGATTTTTGCCTCACATGAATTACTCCCACAAAATCAAAACAAAAAATTATCTGTTTTATTGTGTGCATTTTTGTAAATTTTCGTGATATTTTTGGTAATTGCTTGCGTTTGTATGTGCGTGATTATGTGTGTTTAAATTAATGAAAAAAATACGAAAAATATGTCGCATTTATATTTATGATTTAATTGTACAATTAAGAGTAATTAAGTGTTCTTTACAAAAATGAGAAAAATATGCATTTATTCTATTTTTTGTCATTTAAATGTGCCATTGTGTGATTTTATTTTTAATTAAATGTTTTAACTTGTGTGTTAATTGTTGTTCAGGGTTAATTAATATTTTATAGTTTAATTTTGGTTTTACAATTTATTTTAGAATTTAATTTGTTAATTAAAAGAAGAAAAAGAAAAGAGTTGCAAAAAAAGAAGCAAATTGGATTTGGGCCAGAATTTTAAACCAAAACCAAGACCAAACGTCCCAATGACCCATTCCAATCCAGACCGTCTCTCAGATGGTCCAAACGACGCCGTTTAGTTGTCTCAAATCTGGGCCGTTGATCAAACAGATCTAACGGTCCAGTCCATCTCTAGGAATCTCCAAACGACGCCGTATTTGGTCAATATATCCGAGCCATTGATTTAATTTGATCTGACGGTCCCAAGGCTCCCTAATAACCCGACCCGTTCCCATCCAAAACCGACCCAGTCTCTTATTTAAAGAAACTACGTCGTTCCTCACAAGGGAATTGATCCAGGCCATCGATCTCAATTGATCCAATGGCCTGGATTAATCCCCTAATTTCGTATATAAACCTAAATCACACCCCACACCCCCCGAGCCAAACCCCCTTATCTCTCACTCATCGTCTCCATCAGAGACAAAGCCCAAACCCCAAACCCTAGCGCCGCCCCCCAACTCCTTCACCTGAAACCCAGCGGCAACAATGCCGATGGCCGTGAAACTAACACCCCTAAACCACCTAACCACCCTCATTACAAATCCATGAACCGTTTAGCTCGAATCATCCCCCATCGTCTCGAATCTTCGTTTGAAGATTCGAGCAAAACTTGAACCCACTCCAACCAAGCCCAAACTCACACCCTGTCACACCCTGACCTTCCTAATCACCAAACCACCATTGGTTTGGTTCGAATCTAACCCGAACTGTTCGAATCTCAAATCACACCCTCAAGAACCCTAGAAAACCAAATGTTAAAAATTTGTCCAATTAATTAGAGATTTGGGGTCTAATAGACCTTAATCGGAGTGTTTTCGGTTGAGAACACTTCGACTAAGGTCCTTTCGACCTCAAAATGGTCGAAGTTTGAGTTTGAGCCTGGTTTCGTCTAGTTTAAGCTTTGGAGGTAATTTTTTTTCTTTCCTTTCCTTTTGTTCTGCTTATGTTCAATTAATGTCTGGTTACATGTTTAGTTTAACTTATTTAAATTTTCAATTTTTGTCTTTGAATTTGTTCTGTCCATCTTCAAATGACCTTTTTGTTTAATCGAATTGTTTCTGTTTCATTGTTTAGTATATAATAGGTTGTGTAATCGATTTTGATAAGTTTCGTCGATTAGTTAGGTTGTATTATAACTCAATTTTTCTGTCAAATACCATTTGAATCACCTATGGTATTTTGCTGATTATTGTCAATAATTGTTGTACAAAATGGTTTGTATAGTCGATAGAATACATGTTATAAAGTAATTTTTCAGGTTTGATTGCTAGAATAGCATGACCATAGTGTAAAGTTTTCCCCCAGTAGTTTATCCGTCTGGCTTCTTTCTGTATTAATTTTATGTTTTAAAGCCTGATAATTACTATAGTTGATATCCAATTTTGTTTGCATTATTAATTCCTTTTGTGTGGTGACATGTCTGTTTGAATTGGATTGTCTGCATCTTTCGGTTGATATGGGATTGGTTATAGCTGCAAAAATCGAAAGTAATTGGGTTAGTGGTAGGACAGTAAGTTTCAGTGATTTCGGGGGTATTTTGGGGAATGGAAATACTTGAATAGTTAATTAGGAGTCGCTAATTAATGGGTAAGGCACTAAGTGCTGATTTTAGGGTTAAAGTGGTGCACTAACTAATTAAAAAGAAGGCACTAAGGTAATGGTTTATTAACAATGGGAAAATAATCTGTTAGTGGATTTTATAAAGATAGCACTAAATGAATGCCTATTAAAAGGCAGTAAACAGATAGAGAAAGGAGAGCTAAAAAAAAATAATGAAAAAGAAGAGAGTTTTAGAACTTAAGAAGAAAGAATATAGAATCTTAAAAAGAGAGACATAGAAACAGAAAAGAGAAACAATCTACTGTTCCATTAGAAAAACTCTGAAATTCTTGAGACTTTCATTTTTGAAATAATTCCTGAATAACTAAAGGTCAAAATGACTTGAATTTTGTGTTGTTGCTGGTCCATTTATGCTGTTACTCTACTGACCCTTTACATTTCCTTTTTCCATTCCAATTTCCAGGTACATGTCCTGAACTTATTCAATGTAGCTCTATCCTGTTTAAAAAAAATGGAATGAAATCGAGTTACTTCTACTGTAGAACTGCTATTCTAAATAGCCTACTACGCTTCAGATTCCCTATGGTGTTTTAAATTGATGCATATTTGTAATTGAGCTTGGATATTAGTATTATTGTTGAAGGAAAATCAGTATTGTAATTGTTCGAATTATAGTCAGTTAGGACTGTTTGTACAACTGAACTATACTTTCATTATTTTACTTTTGGCTTCTCATTAATTCCTGCAATAAGTTCATGATTAGACTGTTAACCAGAATGATGTTAGATTGATCAGATGTATTACTGGTAATACAGCTTGGTTTAGCCTATATGAATAGGATAATGTCGAATTTAGAATTTTGACAAGTCTCCGTGTGTATTCAAATAGATGTTTGGGCTGCTTTAAACTTGTTTCATTTGATTTCTTGTTTGAATACAGTTTTAATAGAGTAGAGTAGCCATTAGTATTAGTAACTCCTTTGGAACAACTAAGCATCCTCAGTTCATATAAGAACGAAATAAAACTGACTTTTAATTGCATCAATCAATGTTTGTTAATTAGCGAGAATAGGGCAGAATTTGATTTTAATTTCAGTGAAATCCAGTAAGCTGGACTGGACAAGCCATTTGGGACTTTCCTCATTAATTAAAGCCTATCTCGGGCATCCCAACGTCGAATATAGGTTTTAAAGCCTTAATGAACGACCTACGTTTGACTATATACTTTTCACGCCTCTGGGCCAGGTCTTTAAGGCCCGAAACATTCCTGGAATCAGGAAAATCCATAAAAATAAGCATTAAGCGTGTGGAAAATTAATAGGCAACTATAAAATTGGGTCTTAAATTAAAATAGCGAGTTCAAGCTAAAAAGAATCTCCTTTTGTTTGAATTCGGACTTGAATTCGAAGCCCGAATCTATATTTGCAAATTAATTGATCTGTAGATACAAATAATATAGGATAGAAAATTTAGTCACTTTAAGTTGACCTTTAATAATAATATGAGATGAGTCTCGCCAAATCAAACATACAATTGCAAGGCCCTCATTAATTGTCTATATAAAATTACTTAGAATTTGGGACGTACCATTTAGCAAATTTTCATGGCCTCCCGCAAAGTTAATAACGCGTTAGTTGCGTTAGGCGCGTGCTTTAATAATTTTACTTTCCTTAACTCGGGTGTGCATTTCATGTGACCCAAATCCAAATCCCAAAACATGAATAAGATGTGTTCCGGATTGCGGGTACATTTCATGTGACGTGATCCAAAGACATGTTTTAAACGACGTTCAACATTCTTTAAAAATTAATTAAAAGCGGTAAATAATTTAAAATTGCACATAGGTTCAAGCTGTATAAAACTCAAATTTAGCCAAATATAGCAGTTGAGTGACCGTGCTAGAACCACGGAATCCTGGAATGCTTAACACCTTCTCCAGGGTTAACAGAATTCCTTACTCAGATTTTTGGTTCGCGGACTGTTAACAGAGTCATAATTTCTTCGGTTCGAGATTCAACCAATGACTTGGGACACCATTAATCTCCCAAGTGGCGACTCTGAATTTTAATAAATCCCGTTCCGATTGTCCTTTAAGTGGAAAAACTTTTTTTTTATATTATACCCTTCACGGGGTGTAGATAAAAGCTCGAAAAAGGAGGTGTGATAGCTCTGGCGACTCCGCTGGGGAATATAACCCAGAACTTTTGGTTCAGGGTTTAGAATTCGAGCTTGGTATATTTGTTGTATTTAGCTTGTATATTATCTGATTTCGTTATATGTTTGGGCCTAATGTGCTAAATGCTTTACCGCTTTTGATATTATTTTAACTGTATATAAATTATGCCGAAAGCTTTCTCATCTCACCTCCGGGGATGTGCTTACTGGCTGAGACTCCCTATTCTGTTAGTGTCATACCATGGAATAAAAAAGGGCTCGGACAAGTTACAAAGTCGGACGATCCTGCGGGTCCCCGGTACGTAGCCCCCTCCCCGACTCGAGTTGTCCGCTCAGGTACACTGTCTAGAACATATGCCCAGGTTTTTGAACATAGAATAACAAAGCCTCATGCCGGATCCCTAGTAGTAACGCTTATTTGCATCATGTTGCATTTGACTTAGGGGACTCAACACAGGGATTGGGTCCGTCTAGGACAGGTAACCTGAAATAAAAAAAAGACCATCCTGCTGCATCCTGTTTGTTTTATGCATTTATTTGGTTCAGACTTGCATGCTGACCGGCTTCTGAAAATCGGGAATACTGGGAAACTATGAGATAACTTAAAAAAAAAAAAACCAATGTCGAAACAGTGTCGAAGCTCTGCCAATTTTGTTTTTGTTTTTGTTTTATTGGTCAACTAAAGAGTTTCATTAGTTTGT
Source organism: Nicotiana glauca (assembly GCA_026770625.1). Lineage (NCBI taxonomy): Eukaryota > Viridiplantae > Streptophyta > Magnoliopsida > Solanales > Solanaceae > Nicotiana > Nicotiana glauca. Next base: position 5,539 of record MU749338.1, on the reverse strand, counting down.
TGAAAAAAAAATAATACAAAAAAAGAGTGTTGTTTTCCGAAATAGTGTATTTGTTGATAAAAAAAAAGTTAGTTTTATTACCCGAACTACGCTGGTTTGATTCTCACCGGATGTGAGATACGTAGGCAACCCTCATCGGGTCCAACTCCCCTTTTTGCAAAAAATAGCCAAAAAATGTCAAATTTTCATTTTTTTTGTTATAAATAAGTCAGGTGATGCCGTTCTTCGTCAAAAAATAGTCGAATGTTCCCGAAAGGGACGCCGGAAGGCTGACTTTGCATAAACGACCACTTGGGTTATTTTTATTAGATTTTAGCCAGTTGACCCACACAGCCTTAAAACCTTCATCTTCGAAATGTTGAAAGGCCGTGTTCGGAAAACCGAGCCATTCTTTTAATTTGAGAAAAAGGGA